>CM076575.1:2092611819-2092902932 GCA_034641835.2 Pinus albicaulis | reverse complement strand
ATCTCTCTCTCTCTCTTCTAACACACCCTTTGCATATCAAAATGATATTACTTATAGAATTTCTTGATGACTGTTTGTTTTCCTCTAGGAATTCGAAATGAATGGTCATACCCCTTGGTCTTCTGCCTCCTCATTTCTTTATCCAACTCAATTTAAAAATAATACTAATATGTACACAATTTCATGTTATAGTGGGATTTTGTCTTTTCTTTAGGATACTTGCCTTTGCATCATAAACAATAAAAAATAATTACATCATTTACATTCACATTCTAAATTACATATTTCAATATCACTCAGCTCCTCTTCTGAACTTTGGCTTACTAGATTTTGTCTTTTTCTACTGTTGTTAAGAAACTGTTCTGCATCATCTTTGTTTACTGTCATCTGTAGATTTTACCTGTTCACTACTCTTCTGAATCCCTGTATTTTTCTGTTTCATTCCAGTTATATAACCTCTGTATGTACAACTATCTTTTAGTCAAACTTAAATATAACTCTGCGTTTTTATAAACCCTTTTTAATCACACGGATATATCAGTGCTCCGAATATTTACCATATGCCATCAACTGTATAATATTTGGTTTCATTTTACAGGAAACGCTTTGCCTTATTAACAAAACAAATATCTACTCCCACTTTTTAATTACATTCAAAGTTTCGTGTCCAACCATTTTCTCATCCGGAAATCTCTTATATGTACATATGCGCTAACTGTTGGAATGTAATTTCATCTGTCGGATCAGTTGCAGGAGGCAGCATGGATAACCAGCGCGGAGTTAAAATGGGAGCACGTCGACAGAGATCAACGGATTACGGGAGGTCGAACCGCTCGACAGTTAACGGGAAGGCACCCCCCGTAGTTGATTGGCCGATCGCGGTTGACCAAGAGATCAACGGTTGTGGTGAACTACGGGGCCTCACCCCAGCTGCTGCGTACGGACAAAGTGGAGCCCCCGTAACCACCACTTTCTGGTGGCTCCACCTATATAACATGGACCTTTGGTGATTAGAACTATATTAATAGACCCTCGGCATATTTAATCATATATGCATATTCCATTATATGCACACCATAGTATCTCAACACATATAATATATGAAATTCGTCCATATGAATAACTCAACATCCGCATATTTAAATTATATTATAATTAATCAAATGTCAAGACCGTGGTAATATATAATATAATTACGAGTTCAACTTTATTTTCAAACATGATCACCAAGGTTGCCGCCTTATATTAATACCCGGAGTCCATTGCACGTATCTCCGACTTCTATATTACCTCTGGACCTTATATTAAATTAATAACCCAACTTCATTACGTATATTTCCGCCGGGCCCACAATGCCATCAACCGCCAATCGAATGCACACAACATACATGTCTTATTGTCCACGCACCTTTATTAAACCTCGTGCAAGTCCTGCGATCGCCCACTGTTGGATAGCCTTTGCCCAGATCAACGGATCTTATTCATTTCGTTGGGCGTCTTCCGCCGATCGTTAACGCGCGAATTATTTATTCCCAATGACAATATTTCCAACAACATATTCCCCAATTATTTATGTATATTTTCTTAATACAAAGAGATGAATGCTTCTCTACAAAATCTTTGAAAGACTTAAAGGTAGCAAGGAGGTCATTCTTGTACTTTTACTAAAATGACTTGATTTGTTATCAATAAAGTTGACCATCTGGCCCTTGAAAATAAATGTGTTGAAAATGACATGAAATCATTATGTACCAAATCAAGAGGTTTGGTAGCATGAAGGCCTTACTTTAAGATAATATTTAGATGTTGTTAGTAAAAAACACAACTTGGACAAACACCATCAACAATAAAATTAGAAAGACCAAGTACCAAATTCTATGTGCTCAAATAGTACAAATACTTGTTGAAAATTAGCTTTGGGTCTTATATAGGAATGGATGTTGCTTATGTAAATTGTTATTTTACATATCAACAATTTAAGTGAGTGGCTCGGAGACCATGGGATGATAGAATAAAAGTAGATACAGCCATTTCAAATATTCCATTGTACGAAGAAGCCTTTCCAACTAAATAACAAACCTTTGTACAATTTTTTTAATTAAGGGAGCCTTTTAATTGTGTGACAAACTTTCATTTTGGAACTGTTAATACAGAAAATCAAAGTTTTTTTTTATAGATATTGAACTGTGATAGAAATTTTGACTTTGGGCCTTGGTAACTCTCAAATCCAGAATTTTCATAGATCCTGAACTTTGATGGGAATTTTGACTATTTAAGCATGAATTGGGGTAAACATTGTTCCAACATCATAGGTACATCCTGAGAAATTTATTTCAGATTGGTAGCCAAAAACATTCAATTTACTACAAGATCAGCTTAACCAAACAAGGATTCACCATATATATTTTAAAACAAGGCATTTCGGTGGTTCAGGAGAAGACCGTACTGTTTGGTTCGGTAGCGGACAGTGTGCACTAAAGCTACATAAATTCCGGCTTCCCTACTGTGTGGACTGAAGCTAACACTGTGTTGTAGAAAACTTAGATTTTACTCTAAGACGTTTTGCAGATTGCATAGAATTTTAATGATTTTTCCAATATTTTTCCATTTTCTATTTCTGCAGTAGAAAGTTGCAACAACCACTCCAGAATGATATCTGCAATAGTATATAATAAGAAACTGCAAACTGTGAGCATCACCATTACAAAATTCTAATATTCATGCATTTTCAAATATAATGATAAATTTTATATTCTCTGAAAGAATTTGCTTACAGTCAGTATCTGTCGTTATCCAATAATCTGCATCTCCCTGAGAATAAACCTCCTGGTCCACTGGCGCAGACACACTTTGGTAATCATGTATTTCTGCAGTTGAAGAAGAAGAATGTACAAATTTGCGCTTCCCTTGTTCACTAGTGCTTGCAAGCTTACATGAATACCGGCTACTACCGGTGATTTCAAGAGCTTCTGGTGCATGGAATTCTTTTGATGGAGTGTGGACCAAGCAACAGTTCGATTTTTTAGTTTGAAACTTGTGATGGATCTTTAGGAGGACCCGCTTTCCCTGCACCATTGTCATGTGATTGGGTGTCAGACATGAAACGTTAATGCAAAGATAATATTGGGAAACAAAGAGACAGTGGTCAGCCTACCTTGTTGCAAGCGAGTCTAATTGGTTGCTCAGACTGGAAAGATGTCGGTCCGTCAATTTTCCACCCAAATAATTTTTCAGTCTTCCCACTGCCGATCTGTGACCACTCATTAAACCTAATTGCGATTCGACATTATTTTCTTTGCGATCGACCGCGTTGAAAGCATCATGACGATGATTCTTTCTACACGAGCTTAGGAAATCTGCAAGAAAACCGAAGCTGCAATATATTGTTGGAATTTACGAGAATTCCAAAACATTAAATAGAGAGAAAAAGGATCTCTTTTTAAGAGAAATTAAAAATTATCTCTAAGGAGACAGAGTTTCACACTGTTAAAACTTTTATTCATTAACAAAACTTTTATTCATTAACAAAAACAAACGGTTGAAAATTCTTCCTCTAATAGAGGGATTACAACACAAGACTGCTTCAGACGCAGTTCAAAAACTTCACTCTTTCTCACACTGTTTCAAAATAACACTGTTGTGTAAAAACTCTAATACGAACTGTTGTGCCTTTTAAAAAAAAACAATATATGCCTCTCTGACTCTTTGCACTTTATATATCACAGCGCCTTTTAATAAACAAAACTATATTAAAAATAAAATTGAACTTAAAACCTATGCAATGCCCTTTCGGGCCCACATACAAAATGCGCACATGTAATATATTGACCAAGGTTTAAATAAACCTATGCGCTCAAATATAAACTATTTCAAAAGGTTTTATAACGCAAAACATATTGCGTGGTTGTAAAACATACAACATAACAAAAACTTTAATAAAACTCTGATGAACCCTTTTATCGCGCAATGAACCAAAACGTTACACTGCTGGACTTCAAAGAACTATGAGCCAAATTTAATTGAAGATTTTCGCGTAACAGAACTGGGATTGCTAATGTTAGGTTTTGTGCGCGTGATGGATTATCAAATCCATCATATAACTTCATATCACGTTCGCCAGAGCTCTTTGGGTATGGGCCTCCTTTGTGACGCGAAAAACATTCAAATCTACCCTATAATGTGCATCAGGTCTGCAAATTTAACAAAACAAATGGACCATCGTAAATCTTCCGATTCCGATTTGAGAATGGACGCGCGATGAGTTTATAAACTCAATTGCATAACTCTCATCGGGTCCGCCATTTCACATATTACAATCGGCCCAAAACAAAAAAACGTTTGTGATTCATTATAATAATGTCGCGTGGTCTTGTGGGACCACACCACTCGTGGACCTTGGCTTTAAAGCAGAGGGCGATTATAATATTTGCGATTGCGATTGGCCAATCGCATTGCATCATTAAACTGTGCAAAAACTATGCGGTGGTTACCATTGGAAATGTTGTCATTGATGGCAAAGGAGAGAAGAAAAATAACAGAGTAGCGAAGGCAGCAACAAGAGAAGAAAAGTAGCAGAGTTGCAGAGGTAGCAAAAAGAGAAGCAAAGCAGCACAAAGTGGCAGACAAGAAGCAGAGAAAGAGAGGCAAGAAGAGGGACCATTAGACATGAAGCAAAGAGCAAAAGAACAGGAGAAATCTAGGCGTATAGAGTAGAGTTGAGAGAGGATTCACGTGGAAGGAATAAACAAATAAACAAATACAGAGGCAGAGCCGTGAGATGAAACGTTCGAGCAGTAGAGAAAGGCTACAGAGAGTACAGTGCAACAGAGACAGAGAATATTGAGGCTGCAGAGATTACAGTGAAATAGAGACAGAGAATAGCAGAGGCAGAGACAGAGAATACAGAGGCAGAACCGTTAATAAATCAACAGTGAAATGATCACAGGAGATGCGGAACCATGCAGAAAGGGCGGAACAGAGAAGCTAAATAACAGCGGGGTTATGTGTATATGGGTTAATGCACAATCGGTACATTTAAATGAAGAATATAGGTTAAAATAAACCATTGAAGCGAAATTATAAAATACTGGAACTCGGAGTCAAGAGCGGAACCCTGAGCAAACAGTGAAATTGGCGCTCAAAAACCAGTGGGTTCACACGATAGTTGAAGTGGTAAGCAGAATTGTCAAAAAGAACGTGATATATGTCATTGATGGCCACGTGTCCTAAAGCGGTTTTCGAATACAACTTTTTTCGCGTAACTTTGGAAGATTATGCGACGAGCATATAAGTTGTGCAATATTGCGCGTCGTCCGTCAGATGGGGGACAAAAACTCAATTGGAGCGCGAGAGCAGATTGACCGGCCGATCAAAAGAGGAGTTGCGGGGAAGAGAGCCGAGGCTGTGGGACCTACATTTATAGCTACGGGGCCAAGTATTATACAGAATCCTGTGTACTATGTGTATTATAAATTAACAGGCTGATGGTAAGTCACAATGCATTATGGGCTCGATGGTCAGCTTTAATTCAAAGCCATGGTATAATGTTTGAAATATGACAGAGGAGGTAATATATGCAAATACAGTATTGAGAGTATGAAATATCACAAAGGGGTCCAATATAGTATGAGTGCTGTATTAAATGGGGACCAAGATTATAACACAAGGCATATAAAACATTGTATATGTGATCTAAGTTGTGGTGGGCCCAGTTGGAGTATCGCGTTAATGGTTAGTGATTAACCATTGGAGAAAACGCTGAATGATTGAATTGTTTATATATTAATTGTGGACCCCGACTATGTTGCGGATTGACGAAGAGGTAACCCAAACCTTAGATAGTGCACTATATCATTATAAACAAGGCGAGTTAAAATAACTCTGGAGCCCGAAAGGTTATATTACTACATATATTAGTGTTGGGTTTAAGTTTGGGTCAAAGACCTAATACAATGTTGACGGAGGATATTATATGTGTAGTGTGGGAACCCCCCTACATAAAATTCCGAGAATCTTAACCCAAGCTGGAGGATACATAAACACAATTCTGAAAATCTTAACCCAAGTGGCAAAGTATATATATATGTGCAGCGCTCTATATACGAAGTACCATAAGGTGGGACCCTCACTAATCGCATCGGAGAAACTTATGGCAGCGGAACTTGTTAACAAAAGTTCCGATTGAGATTGAGTTCCAGACCTGATTCATTATACACGGGAGTTTCATATTTGTTTGAATTCCACCTTAAAGCGCATCGAAGCAATTCATCGCATCGGAAGTAAAAGTGCAATTGAACAAACTATTGAATATTGCGATCGCGATGGTGCGATCCAATCGCAACCGTTGGATCATTGAAGATTGCAACCGTTGGATCTAAAGAAAGTCAAAGTGGGGTCTACAGTGACCCATCACATCGACGCAGTGAAGTGAACAGTGATTAATCGCATCGAAGGAGAACAGAACACTGGAGCATTCTATTGAAAGCTGTGATTGCGATTATCGCATCGGGTCTTTCGCAAAGGCTCATCGCATTGGAGCATAAGAAAATTTCAGATGGTGGGCCCAAAAGGGAATTTTATGTATTAAAGGGTCTTTTATTATGGCTCCGAGAAGCATTTGCGTTATATTGAACAGGTAGTTTATGTGTTAAAAATGACTTTATTATTACGTCGAGAGTTGAATGGCATTATATAAAAGGCGTTGTTACATATATGCAGCAGTTACACCACGACAATGAACAGGAGAGCAAGCAGAGCCGAAAAAGACAGACACAGTCACAGAAAAGACAAACACATGTTGATCCAAAACTGAATGGGTTGATTTGTAATCCACATTGTAACTGAATGTATATGTTTTTTATTGGTTTATATTGTTTGTGATGCACTGGCAAGTCTCTGTATGAAATAAAACTCCACTGCAAAACTGAAAGTTGTATAAATTGCTGAGATTTTCTGAATGAGCTGGAAAAAGAAGTGAGGAGGCAGAATGCAAAGAGTCAGGGCTATTCACTTTGAATCCCCTGTGGAATACGAACTGTTATGAGGAAAACAATATAAAGCATATCACATTGATATGCAGAAAGAGGTGAGAGAATGCAGAGTATGAAGAATTGAGGCAGAGAAGATAAGAAAAAGGAGGAGCAGAAAGAGATGCTACAGAACAAAGCTGATATCTGAGGTAAATCAGCAAATATTTTCTTTTGATAAATTAAGGAAGTTGGAGCTTCCCTATCAAGTTGAAGCTTGATAGATGTCAGTTGTAGCTAACTGAGGTTGGAGCCTCCTGTAGGTTGGTGCCTACAGAAAAAAAGTGCTGAGAGGGAGTTGGAGCTTGCCTTTGCATCACAACAATAATAAGATGTGGTTTTCTCCCTTTATGGGTTTCCACTTACATCTGTTGTCTCTGTGTGTGTTGTCTGTGTGTTGATATGTTCTATCCAATCTGCTTAATGTTTTCTGCTCTCATAATAAGTTTGGTGTCACATTAACTTAATACTTTTTGCAACATATTAAGACTGTTCACATATTAAAGTTGGCTATAAAATTAAGTTGTAAATAATCTTGATGTAAAGTTTGAAAAGCTCATGTATGTGTTAAACTAATTCACCCCCCCCTCTCAGTTTAATTAAGGATTCAACAATTGGTATCAGAGCCAAGTTCCTTGTGTACCAGTTTAACCACTGAAGGGAGATCCTAGGTCCCCAGGATGGCTAGTCAAGAAGGAAGCTCAACCAATAAAGCCTCTTTTTTCACCGGTGCTAATTATGCCTTCTGGAAAATCAGAATGAGAGCATACATAATGTCTCTAGGAATAGAAGTTTGGGCTACTGTGGAATTTGGATATGCCCCAAAGGAAACTGACTCAGAGAAAGAAGCTAAACAAGACTTTGTAGCTAATGCAAAAGCCATGAATGCAATCTTAAATGGACTATGTGAAGCTGAATTTATCAAAGTAATGCACAGCAAGACTGCCAAAGACATGTGGGATACTCTTGAAAATATCCATGAGGGAAAAAAAAAGGTGAAGACCGCCAAACTTCAAGTATATAGAGCTCAGTTTGAAAATTTAAAAATGAATGATGATGAAGATGTTGGTAGCTTCTTATTAAGAGTTGCAGAAATTGTTAATAATATGAAAGCTCTTGGAGAAACCATACTAGAAAGTGTAATTGTACAAAAGATTCTAAGATCTCTTCCACCCAGTTTTAACCCCAAGGTGTCTGCCATAGAGGAAATAGCTGATTGGGAAACCTTGACCATGAACCAATTACTTGGAAATCTAACA
The DNA here is from genome assembly GCA_034641835.2 of Pinus albicaulis. Classification (NCBI taxonomy): domain Eukaryota; kingdom Viridiplantae; phylum Streptophyta; class Pinopsida; order Pinales; family Pinaceae; genus Pinus; species Pinus albicaulis. The sequence goes on along the minus strand of CM076575.1, from coordinate 2,092,894,648 downwards.
GCCTATGAGATGAGACTCCCACAAAAGAAGCCAAGTGCGAGGGAGGCAACTTTTAAAACAGAAAATAAGAAAGAAGAAAAGGAAGATATATGCTCTTGCTCTGATGAAGAAGAGGCCAAATTTGTCAAGAAACTGGATAGAGGATTATGTAAATATAAAGGTAAACTTCCATTCAAATGCTTTAACTGTGGAGGAGTTGGACACTATGCTGCTAAGTGTCCTCATAAGAAAGCAAGGAATCAGGCTCAAGAATCAGAGAAAACTACATCAAAGAACTGGCAGAAAGGAAAGAAGTTCAATAGAAAATCTTTCTATGCTCAACAAGACAGCAGTGCATCTGAAGTCTCAGATGAACCCTCAAGTGAAGAAGGAACCTTTGAATTTTTATTGATGGACATAGAATAACTTGAAGGAATCCTTCTAGAAGATGAAGAAGAAGAAGGTGAAGTTGATATTCAGGGGGAGCTAAGGAGTGCCCTGGAGGAGATTGACAGACTTGAACTGAAGTGAAAAAAACAAAAATACATTCTCCTCAAGTATGTAAGAGAAGAGCAAAATTCAAAAGTCCTCATGCAATTGAAAGTAGAGCTTGAAGAAGCCAAGAAGATAGAAGACATATTACTTAAGAAAATCAAGGATAAAACTCAGGAACAAGAGAAGTTGGAAGAAGAAGTAGTATGTCTGAGGAAGAAACTAGAAAATGCCCAAAGGAAAGTGTCTATAAATTCTTCTCAAATGACAAGCTCTGGTAAGTTGAACGAAATCCTGGATGCTCAAATATCTCCTCTGATAAAAACTGGGATAGGCTATGAAGGAGAATCAAGTAAAGGCAAAGAAAAGGAAAACAAAAATATTATTTTTGTAAAAGCAAATAAGGCTTATGAAGCAGCTCAAATGATTCCTACAAAATAAGAAACATGCAATGAAGGAGATAGAAACCAGAAGGAACCTCTAATAACAAATAATGAAATAAATACTCAGCCAACAAAAAAAGGCTCATATACCCCTGAGTATGTCAAATTTGGAAGCCATCAAAGGAGATTCTTCCCTCCTATGAAAAATGCCACCTGTTATGCTTGCCACACGCTGGGACATATTGCTGCAATATGTCATACAAGGAGGAGTAATTCAAACCAGCAAAGGATGAAAACAATGAAAATACTGTCTCAAGCAAACAAATGGAGAAGACAACCTCACATCAGGTATGCAAATTGTTTCTATGGTTACCGTTTTTATTGTAAGGAATTTGGTCATAAAATCATTGAGTGTGTTAGTGTTGGTATCTTCATCCCTCCGTCAGAGATCAAAATCCTCTTGTTGCATTGCATATTAGGTGTCTCATTTGGTCAGTTGCATTCCATTAGGAGCATGGATCATTTGACGGTAGTGGATTGTCACTCATGTCCCTCATGCCCTTTACCTGCTGGCCTATTTCTGTTGATTAAAATCATTTACAGTCATTTTTGGTCTCATAGTTGGCAAAGGGTCATTTTAGGGTTTTTAGTCTCATTAGGTCTAGGGTTCGTTAATCTGGTCTTCAAAATGCCTAATAATGGTTAGCAGGCACATGAGGAAGTCTGAAATAAGGTTTCAGTGCAAAAAATTTGATCATCTTAATGCTTAATAATGATTTTTCTTCAAAACTCTGTTTTGAAGAAAAATAGTCTATTTCATCTTTATGTAAATAAATGTAATGTGATTTTCAAGTTTTTCAACTGTAATAACACTCCACTGGCAACCCTGGTCGCCTTTTCCAAAGCTCCATACCATCCTTTCCCTGCAAGACAGACAGAAAGCTCATCATTCATTTAAAAAGCCAATAGGAAGCAAAACAGAGTTTTTGAAAAGTGTCAAAATTTCAAAACATTGAAAAGTTGGTTTTTGGAAAAGAAAAATCAAAATCCTTGGTATATATAAGATATTTTCAACTTCAAAGCTTCATTTGTATGCCAAAGAGACAACAGTGAGCCAAGGAAAAGTTGCGAGGAGCGAAGCAAGAAATTGAGGGCTAACTGTGTCGAAATTTCCGAGCGCAACGCATTGGGCAGGTGTCGTGACGCATCAGGCGAGCATGACGCATTGGGTCGGTGCCCGTTGTTGAAATTTACTCCAGCGCGACACGTTGGCAGAGCGCGGCGCACTGGGTTCGTCGCACGACGCACATGGCAGAAAGCAATTGTATTTCTATTTCTTCAAAAACTCCAAATCGACTCAGTCTCTCTTGGTCCAAGTAAGTCCATGCGACCTCTCCTTTGCCATGAACATGTGTTTGGTGTTGATTATGAGAATTTAAATACAAAAGCTCAAACCCTATTCTCTTGTTTGAAGAATGCTCCTTTAGGGTTTTAAAATTGGTTTGGTGTTAATCATTCCCTTTCCTCCATCCCTCCTCACTGTCTATCTTCTCACAACAGCCCATTTCCCTTTTCCCTTGTATCCCTAAGTCACCCATTCCTATCCCATTCCCATTATCCCCATCCCACTTGTAAATTTCCCCAAACCCCAAGTTTATCCCAAAAAATTAAGTGGTTGTCCCTAAACTTATCAAATCACAGATTTCAAGTGGCAAACTTCACTTAATTATAGTCCATCATTCCCACTACTCTATCCCCTCCATAGTCCCTCACTTGTTATCTCATATTTGGAAATAAATCAAGGATACCAAACTTTTCATTTTTCATCCAAGACAATATAGACCTTGGACATCATGGAGACAGATACCGATACATCTTATGACCGAGACAGTGATTCCACCACTGAACTACATGCACCTAGAAGGCCTCATAAGAGTGGCAGACATGTGAGGGAGGAGTCCACTTCATTGGCTGAATTGCAGGCCTGTCCACTTGCCATGGCATGTTTTCAACAACAGTCTTGTTATCAATTTTGTGAAATGGTTGCTAGGGTCCATCATCATCAGGAGCTGGCCCGTTTGTTTGTATTGCATTTACATGATGGTCAGGTCACCCTTGCCAGTGTGACATTCACTTTAACACCTGAAACTATCTCTCAAGCAACCGGAATACCAAATGTTGGAGAAAAATGGAACAAAAGACAGCAGGTTGACAGGGTACACTATGAGCCATATATCAAGCCTAGCTTTGTCAAACAACTCAGCAGAGTTTTCCCCTTCCAGTTCCTAAAGGATTCGTATGCTCCTCTGATGAAACTTATTATCAGATATTTTAGTTGTGAGGGTCGGTTTTCATGTCTCCATGCCTATCATATCAGGTTATTGATGCATTTTATCAGGGTGAGGATGATGAACCTCCCTTATTTCATGTGCCGAAATATTGAGAGGATGACCACTCTCGTGCAAAGGAAAACTCCTGAGCAACAGTACAGCAGTATCTATCACTTTGCACTCATCAAGATTGTGGTTATGCATCAGCTCGGCTTGTAGGACATTTTGTGGGAGGAGTTCGTTTATAATGATTTCTTCACAGCTCCCTAGGTTCCTTCGGAGGTTGTTCATGAGGCAGGTGAACCTTCATATCAGCATGAAGGTCACGAGACACAAACCACCAGTGTGCCGGTGTTTGTTACTTATCAGAGAGGCACCAGAGGATTATTTGCAGCAACCCGGCGAGTATTATCTCCACCCGGGGTGGAAGGGGTCTCGCTTCCGTCATCAGCAGCACAGGTACAGGTACAAGACAGGGGTAAGAGGCCCATGCAAGATGAGGGGCCTTCAGCAGGCCAGGATACAGGTTTCATACTCATTGATGAGGATTTGAGCTCACCAAGCTCAAAGTTGAGAGAGACTATTCAGGAGCAGAAGGCGGAGATAGACACTTTTTCCATCAAGTTTCAAAGAGCCCAATGGATTATCAACTACCTTGAGTAGCGAAACAAATATTTGGAAGATCAGCAAACTATCATGGAGTTGCAGAATATCCATGAGAACCGGCAAGCTACCCAAAAAAGCCAAACCAAGATGACATCCATTGAGCGAGAGATTGAGGCTGATCGAGAGACTTGGCTTGAGAGGGTCAATATTCATTTGGAGAAGCTGTTGGAGAAGTCCAATAAGGAAAATAACATGTTAAGGCACATGAAGAATCATTATTGGGCGAGAAATCATGTTTGCAAGGCACGAATCAAGATCCTGAAGGCAAAGTTAAAAACGGTGTTAAAGCATCGCAAAAGACATGATAGACTCCGAATTTTGGCCGAAGCTTCCTTGGCCCAGCATCGCACATGATTTTGGACATTCAGCCCAAATTTCAAGAAATTTGGGACACATTTTGTCAATTTTGATTTTTTTGGCTTTAACACAGATTTTCCTGCCCGACGCGTCGCGCCACTTGGCGCGCGCTTATGATTGGGAGCTCCTCCTGGGTAAAACTTTATATTTTTGGATTTTTCATGAAAATTTATGCATGCCTACCCATTACCTAGATATTTTTACAATTTTTGGGTTGCCGGAGGGGTCAAAAACACCCAAAAATGACCTTTCTGCCTCTTTTTGGACACACAGAAAGCAATGTTGGGAAAACTCATTTTTGGAGGGGAAAATGGCAACCAAATTTAGAAATTCCACTTGTGTTGGAAATTATACAGGTAGAGCTTTCCAACAAGCTATCCTACGCCCAATTTGGACACCGGGAAGGCCTTCAAAATCAACTCCAAACTGGCGCGACGCATTGGGGATTTTCGCTCATTTTTCACTCAGTAACTCTGTTTTTCGCCTAGTTTTGGCCAATTTGACTTTTTTATCACCAAATGTAAAGCTCTTGATGTAATTTGATGTAATTTCATGGATTTTGATTTAATTTTGACAAATTTTTACTCATCTAAGTAGATTCATTCATCAAAAGGTGAATTATAACTAAATGAATCAGTTTCCTATCTTATAGAGGTAAGTTGTTCCACTGCCTATTTTCCAGTTCTTAGTTTAGATCTTGTTGAAACAGCTCCTAAAATAGTGATCTCAACCCCTAGAGGCATTGGGATGAGTTATTCTTATCTATATCTTGTAGTTTTTCAGTCATTTTCAGGGTTGGACACTTGGGATTGCTTGGAGCTTCATTGTACATTTCATCTCTGCATTTTGGCAAAGGAGTAGACCAGGGTTTGCAGCACTCCTTGGGATCCATGTGGCTCTTTGTTTTGATGATTTATTTCTCTCTGTGATTGTAACTTTACTGATGTTTCATGTGTATCATTTTCCTTCTCATTTCTTCTTAAGTTAAACAAACAAGTAGTAATGGTGGAATTCATTAGATTTGCAGTGCTCTACCTTGAGTTTCATTTAATTTTCTATGTTTTCAACTATTTGAAGAGGATTCCTAAAAGCCTCTTGCCCTCTTCAACTACTCACCGGTCTGAGATATCCATTTCATTCAAATTTTAAGTATCAAAACAATTTCCTTTCTTGCCCCATTTAGCTCTCTGCAAAACTGATCATTTCCCAGACCCAAAATTTTCCCTTCCCTTTGATCCAAAAAACACTCTTAAAATAAAATAAAGCTCTTTTACATATATACCTAGCCTAAAATCATCCTTTATTCAAGTCATCTCAAGCCTCACTGATCATTCTTTGCGAGATTGACAAGGAGAGAGCCCTCTCCCGAGCTGGTAGGGCTAGCTACCAGATTAAGCGTGGTTTGATGTTGCCCTAGACTCTTCCTTCCTTCAGCCTGAGGTAGATTTAGGCAATAACATAGTGGCAACCATACTAGGGAAAGAAAAATGTTTTTCTTGTTAGTGTTATTCGTTTTATAAGCTACAGACGGAGCTTGAAGTTATGCCAGGTAGCCTTTGAAATGCTCTTTCTTTGCATTAGAGAAAGTAGATAAACGCTGCTTCAGTCAATCTCCGGTCTAGTTTGTAAACGTAACATATGACTTGTAAATTTCCCCAGTATATCAGATCATTCTAGACTTTGGATGATGAGTTTAGAATTTTATAGGCTGAACAAGTTGGTTTTTTCCATTTGATTTTTGAGAATAATTCAAACACACTGGCTTCCAGACGACATACCAGAGCAAATCCGGATCTCGATCCACCTCCTGTGTATGAAAATCCCAATCTTATTTCGAGAATCCTTCGTCGAGAAAGTCCTGTGATTCCTGTGTTCAAATCTCATTCATGTCCCGCTGTTTTTGAGTATCTTGAAGATCTTGAGTTTGATGAACAATTTGAGTTGTCGTTGTTTGAGACTAAGTCTGAAAGTGCTATTGATTCTACTGTCCTAAATTCAGAGTTTGTCAAAGATCTTGAAATTGAAAAGGATAATAGATCCATTGACAGTTACATTTTGAATATTTAGAATTCCATTGTGGCAACAAACATTCCTGAATTCATAGAGTCTGCATCTGCAACTCTTGGGTCATCTGCAATTGCATCTAGTTCACAAATTCCTACCGAGTCTCCTTTCATTCCTACCATTCTCATGCAACCTTATATCCCTGATCAACAATCTGCAGTAGTATCACCTCCATCCACACCACATACACCTCATACATCAACTGCTCCAACTCCTCCTATATCCCCAAGACCGGTTGTAAATCCGCCTAGAGCAATGGCTGCCCGATTTTCACCCCTCGTATTGCCTCAAAACTTGGATGACATGCCCACTGATTATCAAAGAAAAATTCCATTGTTTGATGGCACTCCTTAAAGTGTTACTTCTCGGCAACATGTGGATAGGATGGCAGATTTCTTTGACCTCCATGAGATTGATGCGGAAAATGTGACAATGAGATTGTTTGTACAAACCTTTGGAGGTGAAGTAAGAAAGTGGTTCAGAGCTTTGCCGGCTAGAAGTATTGCTACATTGCCTAATCTTCAGAGACAATTCTTGGATTGATGGGAAGTGAAGAAAGACCCTCTTTCAATCCTTTCTGAATATGACAATATCAAGTGAAATGTTGGTGAGTCTGTCCAAGATTATTGTATTAGATTCAATACTATTTACAATGCAATTCCTGCTAATATAAAGCCACCTAGGGGGTCAGATTTGATTAAGTTTCTGGATGGTTTCGATCCTGACATGGCCTATCAATTGAGGGAAAGAGATCCAGGCACTTTAGAGGATATGCAGAAAATTGCAGTCAACGTTGAAGCCAATTTGAATGCCAGGAGAGCTAGAATGAAAGTTGGAAAGAAAGTAGAAATAAAGGAAGAGGTTTCCACGTCAGATCAAGTGCTTCGTAAGATGGAAAAGATGTTTGAAAGATTAACAATTGATAATCCTGAATCGTAGATCAGAAATCCTAATTTCCGTGGCCAGCAGCAACTGCAATTCAGAATCAAGCAAAGAGAGAAGCGAGCACAAGAACCAGCAGTACAACAGCAAGTGAAGACACCTTTACAACAAAAAAATTTTCATGGTCCGGAATCAGATGATGAAGAGAATGTAATAGGAGAAGAGAGTCATTTCTTTACACCTGATGATATGCCAATTTTTATCACTGAAGATGAGGAGTATTCTGAAATCTCAACTGTTCAAAAAGACGAGGATTTCATCCTGGCAAATGAGACATCTCTTGAAGAAGAGTCTGATGAGTATCAAAGGGGATACATGAATGCCTTGACTGCCCAGCAGCGACAATATTCACTCAGAAACAGAGATGTGCCTTTTAATCCAATTCAAAAAAGAAAGGAAGCTACTGCACCAAAGAATGATTCACTTGTTGTGCAGAAAAAGGGAAAAGAGACAGTTGATCCCACTACTAGCAAATCACCATCAGCAAATGAAAGATCCAATCAGCCAAATGTATCAAAGGAGAAAACTGAAAAGAAGGATGTTCCAGCTAAAGAGGTAGAGAAAACTTCAGTTTTTAACTTATAAAATGAAATTGCTAAGTTAAAAGTATCCATTCCTTTAACTGAATTGATGAAGAATAGCAGCTATAAGGGTCAGGTGTCTAATATTTTGAATTTAGATCCATTATTTGATATGGTAAACGTGGAATATGATCAACCTGAGTTGATTTTTGGTCCAGCATTGGATGGTGAGTCTCCAGATAGTGACATACCTCCTTTTTATATCAACCTTAGATTGCATGACTATGTATTACACAATGCTATGCTTGACTCCGGAGCCTCTCATAATCTCATGCCTAGGGAAATCATGGAGAAATTGGGATTGGACATCACTAGAAAGTATCATGACCTTTATTCTTTCGATTCTAGTAGAGTAATATGCATTGGGCTTATCAAATATTTGGTGGTCAGTTTGGATCAGATTCCTACTAAAAATGTTTTAATGGATGTGGTTGTGGCGGATATTCCTCCTAGATTTGGCATGCTTCTTTCCAGATCTTGGGGAGCAAAAATTAAAGGGACATTGCAGCTTTATTTCTCCTATGCTACTATTCCTGTGTTTGATCAGATGAGGAAATTATATTGGGAGCAAAATATGAAGTATATAATCACCAGCAAGGAGAAACCAGTAAATCATCCAATCAATTATGTACATACTGATTTAGAATAATTTGTTTTATACTTAGATAGTTTCAATGATGTAAATAGCCAATTAGTTGAAGTAGAAGACATTCCGGAAATCACTGAGAATTTCAGAGAGGTCTTAAAGAAAGAGAGACAAAAACTTGAAAGTACCGCTGAGCAATCAGCCTTTCGACAGCAGCAAAATGTTGATGGATAGCAAGCAGAAATAACAGAGCAAACAGAATTTCAGCATTTGGAAGAGGATGAAGATGGTTTTTGGACCATGGATTTTGATGGTGCGGTAGGAAATGATGGTGCTGGAATTGGCATTTGGGTACACAGCCCTTTTTCCTCCCCAAAAAAAGTGTCGAGTAATGTAAGGGTCTGTTCTTATAAATTGGCTTTTGATTGTTCAAATAATGAGGCTGAATACGAAGCTTTAATTGCTGGTCTGAAAATTCTTAGAAATTTGAATGCTAAGAGGATTGCAGTGTATGGCGACTCCGAGTTAGTTATCAAGCAAGTGAAAGGTGAATACTAAGCTAAGCATCCTCGAATGCGGGCTTACCGAAATGCGGTACTAGATATCTTAAGATTGTTTTCAGATTATACTTTGACTTGTGTCCCTCATATTCAGAATGGTATTGCAGATGCACTTGCAAAAGCAGCAAGTAATTTGAAAATTTCGATGAACTCAAATAAAAAATTTGAAATTAATGTGAAGCATCATCCGACTGTCCCTGACAATCAAAGGTATTGGCAAGTGTTTCAATATTATGAAGAAATTGATGAATTTCTGCAAAATGAAGGTAAATTCAAAGACACTTCTATTGGTGTGGAGCATGATGATGGTGAGGTGGATGTGCAAGTAAACCAGATGGAAGTTTTGCAGCTGAAGGATAATGTCATTCCTAAAGGTATAATACCTTTAGAGGAGCTTTTCGACCAAGATGATGTAACTCGAAAACCAACCTTGAGGCCAACAGAAAAAGGAGTTGAGGATGTGAACATTGGATCAGCAGAAAATCCAAAAATGGTGAAATTGTCCAAAGCATTGCTCCCACAGGTAAAAGCAAAGTATATCAGTTTATTGTCTTCCTTTACTGATGTATTTTCTTGGGACTATTCAGCTTTGAATACATATGATACCAACATAATTCAGCATACCATTCCGATCAAGCCAAATCAAAAGCCCTTTCGGCAGAAGTTGAGAAGAATAAATCCAAAGTTGTTGCCCTCAATAGAGAAGCAAGTGAATTGGTTGTATAAGGCTGGTATCATTGTTCCCATCAGATTTTCAGATTGGATTTCTAATTTGGTGCCCATGCGCAAGAAAACAGGTGAGATTTGCTTATGCATTGATTTTAGGAATCTGAATAAGGTTTCTTTGAAAGATAATTATCCATTGCCCAAAATGGATCACATACTTCAGCAAGTAGTTGGAGCATCTCGTATGTCGCTACTCGATGGTTATTCCGGTTATAACCAAATTCTGGTTCATGAGGATTATAGAGACAAAACAGCGTTCACCACTCCGTGGGGAACTTTCCATTATGCTAAAATGCCTTTCGGTTTGAAGAATGCTGGTGCGACCTTTCAGCGAGCAATGGATATGGCATTTGCGAATGAAAAAGATGTCTTTTTGGTTGTTTTTCTTGATGATTTGACAGTCTTTTATAATTCAGATGAAGAGCACCTTTACCATTTGAAGATTGTTTTCAGCGGTGTAGAAAATATGGTGTGTCTCTCAATCCGAAGAAGAGTTTGTTTGCCATGGATGAGGGCAAGCTTCTTGGTCATATTATATCAAAGGATGGCATCCGCATTGATCCAGCTCGAGTATAATCTATTCAGCAAATTGATCTTCCCCGAAACAAAAAGGAGATCCAATCATTCAATGGTAAGATGAATTTCTTACGTCGCTTTGTGCCCAATCTTGCAGAACATTTGAGGGAAATCACAAACATGCTCAAGAAAGATAGTGTAGTGAAGTGGACTGAGGAGGCTATAAAGTCTTTCAATTTAGTGAAATTGGCTCTTTCTTCAGCTCTGGCTTTGATCAGCCTGGACTATACTCAGGATTTTATTTTGTTTTCATTTGCCTCGGACATACCATGGCAGCAGTCTTGATGCAGAAAAGAGATCAGCATGAAAAACCAATTTCTTTTTTCAGTCGAAACATAAGAGATTCAGCCTTAAAGTATAACATTATTGAAAAGCAAGCTCTTGCCTTAGTGAAAGCGTTGAAAGATTTTCGAGTATATATTCTACATTCTCACATTCTTGCTTATGTTCCTAATGCTATTGTTAAGGATTTCTTAGTGCAAACAGATCCAGAAGGGAGACGAAGCAAATGGATTGTTGCCTTGTTGGAGTATGATGTGGAGATAAAGCCTACAAAGCTTATCAAAGGACAAGGGCTGGCTAAGCTAATGGCTCAGTCAAATTTGCATGCCTTGGAAATTAATCTCATTGCTGCTATGTCTGAGGAAAATGAAGAAAGTTCGCTAATTCAGGTATCATAAACCTTTGTTCTTTCTCCTTGGTATTTGGACATTGTATATGTGCTCCAAAATCTATCACCACCACCAGGAATGTCTAAAAACAAAAGTAGGACTCTGAAATTGAAGGCTGCCAAGTTTTGTATCATGAATAATGCACTCTATTGGAAAGATCCCGGTGGTGTTTTGCTAAATTTTTTGGTTGAAGAAGAAGCAAAGCAGGTTATGGAGGGTTTCCATAAGGGAGATTGCGGAGGTCACATTTTCTGGAAAACAACGGCCAACAAAATTTTGAGAGCAGGATATTATTGGCCAACTCTCTTTGCTGATGTGTACAAAACTATTAAAAGCTGCCATGAATGTCAAATTTTTGAAGGGAGGAAAAAATTGCAGCCTTTGCCGCTTAAGCCCATTGAAGTAAGTGCTCCTTTTCAGTAGTGGGGTTTGGATTTCATTGGCGAGATCCATCCTGCTTCTTCAGCACAACATAAGTGGATCCTCACAGCGATGGATTATTTTACTAAATGGATTGAGGTGATTCCCACCAGGCAGGCCACAGATTCGGTAATAATTTCATTTCTTGAGAACAATATTTTGTCTCGTTTTGGCTGTCCAAACAAGCTGATTACTGATAATGCAACATCCTTTAAGTCTAAGAGAATGATTGATTTTTGTAATAAGTATCAAATCACTTTGGGGCACTCAACCGCATATCATCCACAAGGCAATGGTTTGGCTGAATCCTCAAATAAATCTTTGGTCAACATTATCAAAAAGCTGCTGCAAATAAACAAGAAAGGTTGGCATAAGAAATTGATAAATGCACTTTGGGCAGACAGAGTGAGTAAAAATAAATCTATAGGCATGTCCCATTTTGAGCTCATGTACGGTGTTGAAATGGTATTCCCTACCTCTCTCGCAGTTCCAGTGGTTAAACTTCTGCAAGAAGCTGGCAGCGAAGATGATCATATGCAACGGAGAATAAATCAAATGATCCATTTACAGCAGACTAGAGAGGAGGTTTTTCAAAACACTTTCAAGCTGCAAGAGAGAATCAAGAAGATATATGATCGAAAGGAAAAGGCGGACAAGTTTCAATTAGAAGAAGTGGTGCTGAAATGGGATGCAAGAAACGAAGATAAAGGTAAGCATGGCAAGTTCGAGAATCTTTGGAAAGGACCCTTTAGAATTTCTGCACATCGAGGCCAAAATGCTTTCCTTTTGAAATAAATGAATGGAGAAGATGTACAGGAGGGCCGGTCAATGGTCGGCTACTCAAACGGTACAATTTTTGAAATGTTTTCTGCTGTCACATGTATCACTGTACATACCGGTTCATTTAAGTTTCATTGCAAGTGTGTGCTGTCATAATTCTTTCAGTTTGAGGCCCGAGGTGAAGGCTATAAATCTGAAGATTGATTTCAGTTTTGGTTTGGTTTGTTAAGTCAGGTCTTTCAGTCATTTTGGTTACAAAATTTAGTCAGTTTTCAGTTCTCACAATGAGTCAAGAGTCTTATTTTGGTTCGTCGAAGTTATTGACTCCATAGCCCAATGGACGAAGGCGCTGCCTACTTTCCCAGAGATTTGTAGTTCTTGGCACCTTCAAGGAGCTACCATCCCCATTGGAGCCAATGTTAGTGTCGGTATCTTCATCCCTCCGTCAGAGATCAAAATCCTCTTGTTGCATTGCATATTAGGTGTCTCATTAGGTCAGTTGCATTCCATTAGGAGCATGGATCATCTTATGGTAGTGGCTTGTCACTCATGTCCCTCATGCCCTTTACCTGCTGGCCTATTTCTGTTCATTAAAATCATTTACAGTCATTTTTGGTCTCATAGTTGGCAAAGAGTCATTTTAGGGTTTTTAGTCTCATTAGGTCTAGGGTTCATTAATCCGGTCTTCAGAATGCCTAATAATGGTTAGCAGGCACATGAGGAAGTCTGAAATAAGGTTTTAGTGCAAAAAATTTCATCATCATAATGCTTAATAATGATTTTTCTTCAAAACTCTGTTTTGAAGAAAAATAGTCTATTTCATCTTTATGTAAATAAATGTAATGTGATTTTCAAGTTTTTCAGCTGTAATAACACTCCACTGGAAACCCTGGTCACCTTTGCCAAAGCTCCATACAATCCTTTCCCTGCAAGAAGCAAAACAGAGTTTTTGAAAAGTGTCAAAATTTCAAAACATTGCAAAGTGGGTTTTTTGAAAAGAAAAATCAAAATCCTTGGTATATATAAGATATTTTCAACTTCAAAACTTCATTTGTATGCCAAAGAGACAGCAGTGATCCACGGAAAAGTAGTGAGGAGCGAAGCAAGAAATTGAGGGCTGACTGTGTTGAAATTGTCGAGCGCGACGCATTGGGCAGGTGTCGCGATGCATTGGCAGAGCACGGTGCACTAGGTTTGTCACGCAACGTACATGGCAGAAAGCAAGTGTATTTCCATTTCTTCAAAAACTCCAAATCGACTAGGTCTCTCTTGGTCCAAGTAAGTCCATGCGACCTCTCCTTTGCCATGAACATGTGTTTGGTGTTGATTATGAGAATTTAAATACAAAAGCTCAAAACCTATTCTCTTGTTTGAAGAATGCTCCTTTAGGGTTTTAAAATTGGTTTGGTGTTAATCATTCCCTTTCCTCCATCCCTCCTCACTGTCTATCTTCTCACAACAGTCCATTTCCCTTTTCCCTTGTATCCCTAAGTCACCCATTCCTATCCCATTCCCATTATCCCCATCCCACTTGTAAATTTCCCCAAACCCCAATTTTATCCCAAAAAATTAAGTGGCTGTCCCTAAACTTACCAAATCACAGATTTCAAGTGGCAAAATTCACTTAATTATAGTCCATCATTCCCACTACTCTATCCCCTCCATAGTCCCTCACTTGTTATCTCATATTTGGCAATAAATCAAGGACACCAAACTTTTCATTTTTCATCCAAGACAATATAGACCTTGGACATCATGGAGATAGATACCGATACGTCTTATGACCGAGACAGTGATTCCACCACTGAACTACATGCACCTAGAAGGCCTCATAAGAGTGGCAGACATGTGAGGGAGGAGCCCACTTCATTGGCTAAATTGCAAGCCTGTCCACTTGCCATGGCATGTTTTCAATAGCAGTCTTGTTATCAATTTTGTGAAATGGTTGCTAGGGTCCATCATCATCAGGAGCAGGCCCGTTTGTTTATATTTCATTTACATGATGGCAAGTCACCCTTGTCAGTGTGACATTCACTTTAACACCTGAAACTATCTCTCAAGCAACCGGAATACCAAATGTTGGAGAACAATGGAACAAAATACAACAGGTTGACAGGGTACACTATGAGCCATATATCAGGCCTAGCTTTGTCAAACAACTTAGCAGAGTTTTCCCCTTCCAGTTCCTAAAGGATTCCTATGCTCCTCTGATGAAACTTATTATCAGATATTTCAGTTGTGAGGGCCGATTTTCACGTCTCTATGCCTATCATATCAGGTTATTGATGCATTTTACCAGGGTGAGGATGATGAACCTCCCTTATTTCATGTGCTGGAATATTGAGTGGATGATCACTCTTGTGCAAAGGAAAACTCCTGAGCGGCATTACAACAGTATCTATCACTTTGCACTCATCAAGATTGTGGTTATGCATCAGCTCGGCTTGCAGGGCATTTCATCAAAGGAGTTAATCTCTAATGATTTCTTGACAGCTCCCCAGGTTCCTTCCGAGGTTTTTCATGAGGCAGGTGAACCTTCATATCAGCATGAAGGTCACGAGACACAAACCACCAGTGTGCCAGTGTTTGTTATTTATCAGAGAGGCACCAGAGGATTATTTGCAGCAGCCCGGCGAGTATTATCTCCACCCGAGGTGGAAGGGGTCTCGCTTCCGTCATCAGCAGCACAGGTATAGGTACGGGATAGGGGTAAGAGGGCCATGTAGGATGAGGGGCCTTCAGCAGGCCAAGATACAGGTTTCATACTCATTGATGAGGATTTGAGCTCACCAAGCTCAAAGTTGAGAGAGACTATTCAGGAGTAGATGGCGGAGATAGACACTTTGTCCGTCAAGTTTAAAAGAGCCCAATGGATTATCAACTACCTTGAGCAGAAAAAAAAACAGTTGGAAGATCGGCAAACTATCATGGAGTTGCAGAATATCCGTGAGAACCGGCAAGCTGCCCAAAGAAGCCAAACCAAGATGACATCCATTGAGCGAGAGATTGAGGCTGATCGAGAGACTTGGCTTGAGAGGGTCAATATTAATTTGGATAAGTTGTTGGAGAAGGCCAATAAGTAAAATAACATGTTAAGGCACATGAAGAATCATTATTGGGCGAGAAATCATGTTTGCAGGGCACGAATCAAGATCTTGAAGGCAAAGTTAAAAAGGGCATTAAAGCGTCGCAAAAGGCATGATAGACATCAAATTTATGCCGAAGCTTCCTTGGCCCAGCATAGCGCATGATGGTGGACAGTCAGCCCAAATTTCAAGAAATTTTGGAAACATTTTGTCAATTTTGATTTTTTTGGCCTTAACACAGATTTTCCTGCCCGACGCGTCGCGCCACTTGGCACGCGCTTATGATTGGGAGCTCCTCTTGGGTAAAAATTTTTATTTTTAGATTTTTCATGAAAATTTATAGACTCCTACCCATTACCCAGAGATTTTGACAATTTTTGGGTTGCCGAAGGGGTAAAAAACACCCTAAAAATGACCTTTCTGCCTCTTTTCGGACACACAGAAAGCAGTGTTGGGAAAACTCATTTTTGGAGGGGAAAATGGAAACCAAATTCAGAAATTCCACTTGTGTTGGAAATTCAACAGGTAGATATTTATAAAAAGATATCTTGCTCCCAATTTGGACACCGGGAAGGCCTTCAAAATCAGCTCCAAATTGGCACAACGCATAGATATTTTAGGCGAGACGCATTGGGGATTTTGGCTCATTTTTCACTCAGTAACTCTGTTTTTCACCTAGTTTTGGCCAGTTTGACTTTTTTATCTCCAAATGTAAATATCTTGATGTAATTTGATGTAATTTCATGGCTTTTGATGTAATTTTGACAAATTTTTACTCATGTAAGTAGATTCATTCATCAAAAGGTGAATTATAACTAAATGAATCAGTTTCCTATCTTATAGAGGCAATCTGTTCCACTGCCTATTTTCTAGTTCTTAGTTTAGATCTTGTTGGAAAAAATCCTAAAATAGTGAGCTCGACCCCTAGAGGCACGGGGATGAGTTATGCTTGTCTATATCTTGTAGTTTTTCAGTCATTTTCAGGGTTGGACACTTGGGATTGCTTGGAGCTTCATTGTACATTTCATCTCTGCATTTTGGCAAAGGAATAGACCGGGTTTGCAGCACTCCTTGGGATCCATGTGGCTCTTTGTTTTGATGATGTCTTTCTCTCTGTGATTGTAAGTTTACTGATGTTTCATGTGTATCATTTTCCTTCTAATTTCTTCTTAAGTTAAACAAACAAGTAGTAAAGGTGGAATTCATTAGATTTGCAGTGCTCTACCTTGAGTTTTGTTTAATTTTCTATCTTTTCAACTATTTGAAGAGGATTCCTGAAAGCATCTTGCCCTCTTCAACTCCTCACCGGTCTGAGCTATCCATTTCATTCAAATTTGAAGTGTCAAAACAATTTCCTTTCTTGCCCCATTCAGCTCTCTGCAAAACTGATCATTTCCCAGACCCAAAATTAGCCCTTCCCTTTGATCCAACAAACACTCTTAAAATCAAATCAAACTCTTTTACATATATACCTACCCTAAAATCAGCCTTTATTCAAGTCATCTCAAGCCTCACTGATCATTATTTGCAAGATTGACAAGGAGAGAGCCCTCTCCCGATCTGGTAGGGCTAGCTACCAGATTAAACGTGGTTTGATGTTACCCTAGACTCTGCCTTCCTTCAGCCTGAGGTAGATTTAGGAAATAACAAAGTGCAGAAAATATGGACAAAGATTGATCTTCAACACCTCAAGGAGGTTTATGAACCATGGAGATTTTACTCATACTCACAAATCTGCAAAAATTATGATCAAATGCTATGTATGCAATAAATTTGGACATATGCCTTCCAAATGTCCTCTCAGAGACTATGATTCATCATCTCACAAAAGGTACCAAACAAAAGGATGCTTCCAGTGGAAAAATAAGGTGAATAAATGTGACCTGGCTCTAACTGCTCAAGACCTAAAAAGCCAATGGTATTTGGACAGTGGCTGCTCAAAACATATGACTGGAGATAGAAGCAATTTTATAACCTTTGATGAAAAGAAATCAGGAAATGTTACTTTTGGAAATGATAAAGCAGGAAAAATCAAAGGAAAAGGAACAGTTAGCCTAGATAATGCCAAAGGAAAGGCCCAAGATGTACTATTTTTGGATGGGCTGAAAGCAAATCTGTTGAGTGTCAGTCAACTGTGTGACAAAGGCTATGAAGTTCTTTTTAGAGCACAAGATTGTGAAGTCAAATCAAGCACCATAGGGAAGACTCTGATCAAAGGTGTTCGAACCGAGAGTAATGTCTACATAGTAAAAGAAGAGAATGAAGCATGCCACCTTAGCAAACTGGAGGAGTCATGGTTATGGCATAGGAGATTGGGACATCTTAACTTTGACCATATCATCAGACTGAGCAAGAAGAAAGAAGTTCGAGATATGCCAGCAATAAAAAGGCCTTCAAATACCATATGCAAATCTTGCCACTTGGGCAAACAGACCCGGATATCCTTTAAGACCAAAGATGAGCTATCAACAAGTACGCCACTTTAGCTTGTAGACATGGACCTGTGTGGACCTTCAAGAACTAAAACACCAAGTGGAGAATCCTACTTCATGTTGATCATAGATGATTTCTCAATAATGACATGGGTTGCATTTCTCAAATATAAATTGGAAGCTCTTGAGAAATTCAAAACATTCAAGGCATTGGCAGAAAATCAAACAGGATGCAAGCTAAAGTGCATCAGATCAGACAGAGGAGGTGAATTCACAAACTATGACTTTGCAGACCTATGCAATGAACATGGGATAAAGAAACAGTTTATTATTGCAGGGACACCTCAACATAATGGAGTGGCAGAGAGACAAAACAGGTCTGTACAACAAATTTCCAGAGCCATGATGCAAGAGAGTAACATTCCTCAAACTTTCTGGGCAGAAGCAGTACACATAGCTGTGCATATCCTTAACAAAGCTCATTTAAGGCCAATCAGTGACAAGACTCCCTATGAACTATGGCATGGTAAACCAGCTTCAATCAAGAACAATAGAGTCTTTGGAAGCAAGTGTTACATAAAAATTAATGATGAAAATCTGGGGAAGTTTGATGCAAGAGAAGATGAAGGGATATTTTTAGGATATGCTTCCAAGAGTAAAGGTTATAGGTGCTAGAACAAGACTCTTCGAAAAATTGTGGAAAGCATTGATGTAAAATTTGATGAAGAATTTCCAAACAAGACAAGAAGTACATGTTGCAGCAATCATCCAGAAGATTACGAAGAAGAGAACCAAGATGATGATGAAAAAAACAAGATAACAGAAGATGTTGAACTGAGCTCGAAAGCCCCCTCAAGATACACTCAAAAGAACCATCTAGAAGATCAAATCATTGGAGACAAGAGTGTAGGAGTCCAAACGAGAAGACAACTAACTGAATAGACAGAAGAGGTATACCTAGCTATGTTATCACAAATAGAGCCAAAGAAGTTTGAAGAAGCCAACAAGGACAAGTATTGGGTGAATGCTATGAATGAAGAATTGGGCCAAAATGAGAAGAATAATACCTGGGAATTAGTTCCAAGACCCACTGAGAAAAATGTCATAGGCTCAAAATGGGTATTCAAGAATAAAATGAATGAACAAGGACAGGTAATCAGGAATAAAGCCAGACTTGTATGCAAGGGATATTCACAAATCGAAGGTCTGGATTACGATGAAACATTTGCCCCTGTACCCAAAATGGAAGCTATCAGAATGTTTCTGGCCTTTGCATGCTACCATGACTTCAAGGTATATCAAATGGATGTGAAATCTGCTTTTCTGAATGGAGATCTAGAAGACGAAGTCTACATGGAACAACCAGAAGGATTCTCATTAACATATAAGGAAGACTATGTGTGCAGACTAAAGAAGGCTCTATATGGACTGAAACAGGCTCCTCGTGCTTGGTACTCAAGGCTGGATAAGTACTTGCAAAAACAAGGCTTTAAGAGAGGAGGAGTAGACAACAATCTATACATAAAAGCCCATGAAAATGAACTCCTGATTGTTGTAGTATATGTTGATGACATTATGTTTGGAAGCAACAAAGATGAGCTAGCAAAAGGATTTGTTGAAGAGATGAAATCAGAGTTTGAGATGTCTATGATTGGAGAGCTCACCTTCTACTTAGGACTTAAAATTCAGCAAAAGAACACAGGTACATTCATCTCACAGGAAAAATACTTAAAAGAGATGTTGAAAAAGTTCAAAATGGAAGACTCCAAACCTATGACAACTCCCATGATCACTAGATGCAAGCTATGTGCTGATGATGGATCTGCTGATATAGATCAAAGACTTTAGAGATCCATGATAGGAAGTCTGCTATACCTAACAACATCTAGACTATACATTATGTTGGTAGTAGGACTTGTGGCTAGATATCAAAATCACCTTCTATCAGTTAAAATAATATTTAGATATATACAAGGAACTGTACAATATGGGCTATGGTATCCAAAAGGCAAGAGATTCAATTTGACACCATATACAGATGCAGATTGGGCCAGCTGTGTGGATGATAGGAAAAGCACAAGTGGAGGTGCATTCTACTTGGGAAAAATTCTGGTGGCATGGCTAAGCAAGAAACAAACATCTATCTCTCTATCTACAGCAGAAGCAGAATACATAGCAGCAGCAGCATGTTGCACACAAGTCATGTGGATGAAACAAACCCTCCAAGATATGAAGGTAAGCATTGATGAACATATCTCTATCAAATTTGATAATACAAGTGCTATAAGTATTTCAAAAAATCCTGTACTTCATTCAAAAACTAAACACATCCCAATCAAGTACCATTTCCTAAGAGAACAAGTAGCACAAAAGGTAGTGAAGTTGGAATATGTGCCAAAAAAAGAACAAACATCAAATATATTCACAAAACCTCTTGCTAGAGATCCATTCGAATATCTGAGAAACAAACTAGGGGTAGTGTCTTCAGATACTACTCTCTAATAGGAAAAGAAAGCTTCAGTCCAGGGGGAGAACAGAAAAGAATACATCATTCCAGGGGGAGATCAATCAACAAGAGAGTCACAAAAGAGCCAGAGCAACTAAGCAGAGCATGAAACAAGTCCTCAAGATCAGAGTAACATGGACGAGATTTAAAAACACACTGGGAAATGAGCAACCCTTTGCCATTGATGTCAAAGGGGGAGGAAAAGCAAGCAATAGAAGAGAGGGTCCCAAAAAGGCAAGCAGAGGAAGTGTATTGCAATCAATTCCAAAGGGGGAGACTGTTGGAAATTTTTTCATTGATGTCAAAGGAGAGAAGAAAAATAACAGAGTAGCAAAGGCAGCAACAAGAGAAGAAAAATAGCAGAGTTGCAGAGGCAGCAAAAACATAAGCAAAGAAGCACAAAGTGGCAGACAAGAAGCAGAGAAAGAGAGGCAAGAACAGGGACCATTAGACATGAAGAAAAGAGCAAAAGAAAAAGAGAAAACTGGGGGTACAGAGTAGAGTTGAGAGAGGATTCATGAGGAAGGAATAAAAAAATAAACAAATACAGAGGCAGAGCCATGAGATGAAATGGTCGAGCAGCAGAGAAAGGTTGCAGAGAGTACAGTGCAATAGAGACAGAGAATACATAGGCTGCAGAGAGTACAATGAAATAGAGACAGAGAATAGCAAAGGTGGAGACAAAGAATACAAAGAATACAGAGGCAGAACCGTTAACAAACAAATAGTGAAATGATCACAAGAGATGCAGAACCATGCAGAAAGAACGGAACCGAGAAGCTAAATAACAGCGGGGTTCTGTGTATATGGGTTAATGCACAATCGGTACATTTAAATGACGAATATAGGTTAAAATAAACCATTGAAGCGAAATTATAAAATACTGGAACCCGGAGTCAAGAGCGAAACACTGAGCAAATAGTGAAACCGGCGCTCAAAAACCAGTGGGTTCACACGATAGTTGAAGTGGTAAGGAGAATTTTCAAAAAGAACGTGACATATGTCATTGATGGCCACGTGTCCTAAAGCAGTTTTCGAATACAACTTTTTTCGCGTAACTTTGGAAGATTATGCGACGAGCATATAAGTTGTGCAATATTGCGCGTCGTCCGTCGAATGGGGGACCAAAACTCAGTTGGATCGCGAGAGAAGATTGACCGTCTGATCAAAAGAGGAGTTGCGAGGAAGAGAATCGAGGCTGTGGGACCTACATTCATAGCTGTCGGGCCAAGTATTATACGAAATCCTATGTACTATGTGTATTATAAATTAACAAGCTGATGGTAAGTCACAATGCATTATGGGCCCGATGGTCAGCTTTAATTCAAAGCCATGGTATAATGTTTGAAATATGACGAAGGAGGTAATATATGCAAATACAGTATTGAGAGTATGAAATATCACAAAGGGGTACAATATAGTATGAGCGCTGTATTAAATGGGGACCAATATTATAACACAAGGCATATAAAACATTGTATATGTGATATAAGTTGTGGTGGGCCCAGTTGGAGTATCGCGTTAATGGTTAGTGATTAACCATTGGAGAAAATGTTGAATGGTTGAATTGTTTATATATATTAACTGTGGACCCCGACTATGTTGCGGATTGACGAAGAGGTAACCCAAACCTTAGATAGTGCACTATATCATTATAAACAAGGCGAGTTAAAATAACTCTGGAGCCCGAAAGGTTATATTACTACATATATTAGTGATGGGTTTAAGTTTGAGTCAAAGACCTAATACGATGTTGACGGAGGATATTATATGTGTAGTGTGGGACCCCCTACATAAAATTCCGAGAATCTTAACCCTAGCTGGAGGATACATAAATGCAATTCCAAGAATCTTAACCCAAGCAAAAAAGTGTATATATATGTGCAACGCTCTATATACGAAGTACCATAAGGTGGGACCCTCACTAATCGTATCGGAGAAAATTATGGCAGCGGAACTTGTTAACAAAAGTTCTGATTGCGATTGAGTTCCGGACCTGATTCATTATACACGGGAGTCTCATATTTTTTTGAATTCCGCCTTAAAGCACATCGGAGCAATTCATCGCATCGGAAGTAAAAGTGCAATTGAACAAACTGTTGAATATTGCGATCGCGATGGTGCGATCCAATCGCAACCATCGGATCATTGAAGATTGCAACCTTTGGATCTAAGGAAAGTCAGAGTGGGGTCTACAACGACCCATTGCATTGGCGCAATGAAGTGAACAATGATTAATCGCATCGGAGGAGAACAGAACATCGGAGCATTATATTGAAAGCTGCGATTGCGATTATCGCATCGGGTCTTTCGCAAAGGCTCATCGCATGGGAGCATAAGAAAATTTCGGATGGTGGGCCCGAAAGGGAATTTTATGTATTAAAGGGTATTTTATTATGGCTCCGAGAAGCATTTGCGTTATATTTAACAGGCAGTTTATGTGTTAAAAATGGCTTTATTATTACGCCGAGAGTTGAATGGCGTTATATAAAAAGCGCTATTACATATGTGTAGTAGTTACACCATGGCAGTGAATAGGAGAGCAAGCAGTGCCGAAAAAGACAGAAACAGTCATAGAAAAGACAAACACACAGTGATCCAAAACTGAATGGGTTGATTTTTAATCCACATTGTAACTGAATGTATACGTTTTTGATTGGTTTATATTGTTTGTGATGCATGGGAAATTCTCCGTAGGAAATAAAACTCCACTGTAAAACTGAAAGTTGTATAAATTGCTGAGATTTTCTGAATGAGCTAGAAAAAGAAGTGAGGAGGCAGAATGAAAAGAGTCAGTGCTATTCACTTTGAATCCCCTGTGGAATATGAACTGTTATGAGGAAAATTGTATAAAGAATATCACATTGATATGCAGAAAGAGGTGAGAGAATGCAAAGTATGAAGAATTGAGGCAGAGAAGATAAGAAAAAGGAGGAGCAGAAAGAGATGCTACACAACAGAGCTGATATCTGAGGTAAATCAACAAATATTTTCTTTTGATAAATTAAGGAAAGTTGGAGCTTCCCTATCAAGTTGAAGCTTGATAGATGTCAGTTGCAGCTGACTGAGGTTGGAGCCTCCTATAGGTTGGTGCCTGTAGAAAAACAGTGGTGAGAGGGAGTTGGAGCTTTCCTTTGCATCACAACAATAATAAGATGTGGTTTTCTCCCTTTATGGGTTTCCACTTACATCTGTTGTCTCTGTGTGTTTTTCCTATGTGTTGATATGTTCTATCCAATCTGCTTAATGTTTGCTTCTGTCATAATAAGTTTGGTGTCACATTAACTTAATACTTGCTGCAACATATTAACAATGTTCACATATTAAAGTTGGTTATAAAATTAAGTTGTAAATAAGCTTGATGTAAAGTTTGAAAAGCTCATGTATGTGTTAAATTGATTCACCCCCCCCCCTCTCTCAGTTTAACTAAGGATTCAACAGTTACATATTGTAACTTCCGATTGCGATGAACGCATTAGAACCTCCAACATCAACAAGACACTTGATCCCTGTGGGGACCACTGGGTTTCAAATAAAAAATTCCCGCGTGAACAAAAAAAAAATCACTCTGTTTTCAATGAAAAACTCTGTTTCATGAAAATGAAAAGCTCCGTTTTTCAAATAAAAAGGATTGCGCCGAAACAGAACAAAAACCCTGTTTTGAAATACAGAGCTGTGTACTCTGTTTTCTATGCAACGAACTTGACTATTCACTTTATTTGGCAAGTGGTTGGTGGCAGTATTTTTTCAATCAAATATAAAAGGCGGACAAATACTGCACAGTGGTTGAAAGTAACATTTCAACAATCCCCCTTAATTTCAGCTGTTGGGTTATCAGTCATACCCAGAATTTTTCTTAAAAACTCAAAACTCTTCTGCCCCAATGGCTTGGTTAGAATGTCTGCAAACTGCTCCTGAGTTCTGCAGTGTTCTAAAACAATTTCTCTGTTGTTTACCAATTCTCTGATGTAATGAAACTTTGTGTCAATGTGTTTCGTTCTCTTGTGAAACACAAAATACTTGGATAATGCAATAGCTGAGCTATTGTCACAAAAAATTATTGTACCTTTTACTTGCTCTTGGCAAAAACTTCTCAACATCCTCCTCATCCAAATTGCTTGACACGCTGCTGTTGTAGCTGCCACATATTCTGTCTCTACTATAGACAACGCTACAATAAGCTGCTTTTTAGAAGCCCATGAAATGGCTCCTGAACCCATGTGAAAAACATAACCGGAAGTGCTTTTCCTATCATCTACACTTCCAGCCCAATCACTGTCAGTGTATCCAATTAAATTTGAACATTCTAAAGCAGTATATAAAATACCAAACCTTTTTGTACCTTTAGCATACCTCATAATTATCTTTGCTGCCTGCCAATGTGCTTCTTTTGGCCTCTCCATGAATCTGGAAATCAAACTTACAGCATGAATTATATCCAGCCTAGTTGCAGTAAAATACATGAGGCTGCCAACTATGCTCTTGTACAAACTAGGATCAAAATCCTTGCTGTTGTCCTCTCTGCTGAGTTTTAATCCCATCACTATGGGAGAGATTGCTACTTTTCTTTCCTGCATGTTAAATCTTTCCAACACTTCATTAACATACTTTTCTTGTGAGATAAAAATCCCATTTTCACTTTGTTCTACTTCTATTCCTAAGAAGTATCTCAACAAACCCATGTCATTCATTTCAAATTATTCTTTCATGATTGTTTTAAAATTTTCAATAAGGTAATCATCATTACCTTTGATAATAACATCATCAACATATAACACAACAATTAACATTTTACCATCCTTTTCTTTGATGTAGAGGGTTGGTTCTCCCTCACACTTTTCAAATCCATTTTCCAGTAGATAAGAATCTATCCTACTATACCATGCCCTTGGTGCTCGCTTTAGCCTATAAAGAGCTATCTTCAATTTTCACACTTTGTGCTCTTGGCCTTTCTTTTCATAGCCTAGAGGTTGTTCTATGTAAACCTCTTCCATCAACACTCAATTTAGGAATGTTGGCTTCACTTCCATTTGGTAAACTTTCCACTTGTTTTGTGGTGCTATGGATAGCACTGCTCTCATGGTTTCCATTCTAGCAACCGATGCGAAAGTTTCCTCATTGTCTATCCCATGCTTCTGCTTATACCCTTTGAAAACAAGTCTTGCCTTGTGTCTTTCTATTTTGCCTTCAGCATTACTCTTGGTCTTGTAGACCCATTTAAATCCAATGACATCTTTACCTTTTGGGAGTTCAACCAAATCCCATGTCTTGTTTCTTTCTATGGCATTAATCTCCTCATCCATAGCTTCTATCCATTTCCTATCTTTAATAGCTTCTTCAAAGTGGATAGGGTCATCAACATGAAAATATAAAGAAAACAAAGAGTTCATACCTTCATTTTTTGCCTCTTGTTCATAAATGTCATTTAAATTTCTGAACTTCTTACCTCTTTAATTAGGTGTACAAATGCTTGAAGAAGCACTTGAATTTCCTCCTTGTGGTGTGCTTGGAGAAGCACTTTCATTTCTCCTCAAGGGTGTATCTTGCTGCCCTTGTGTTGGTGCTGCTATTGGGGGATGTATTTCAGCCAAATCATCATCATTTTCATCATGAGATAAATAGTGTTTAACATTCACTGTTTTCTCTATGCTTCCATCCCAAGCTTCCTCTTCAATAAACTGAACATTTCTACTCACAATAAAATTCTTGGTGGATGGGTTGTACAACCTGTAAGCTTTAGATTCCTCACTGTATCCAATGAAAATACATTTCTCCCCCTTGTTGTCCAACTTCTTCCTTAGCTGATCTGGAATGTGTGCATAAGCCACACATCCAAAAACTTTCATGTGTGTGACACCTTGCTTTGTGCCACTCCATGCCTCTTCTGAGACTTTGTTCATAACTGATTTTGTAGGGCATCTATTTAAAATTTACGCTGCACAATGTACAGCTTTAGCCCAATAATCATTAGGAAAATTCTTTGCCTTTAACATACTCCTTACCATATCCATGATAGTTCTATTCTTCCTTTCGGCAACTCCATTTTGCTGCGGAGTATATCTAGTTGTAAACTGCTTATGAATCCCATTTTCTCTACAAAAACATAGAAAATATTTAGAGATATACTCACCTCCTCTATCAGTCCTAAGTAATTTAATGTGCAGCCCACTTTGCTTCTCTACAAGTGCTTTGAAATTGCAGAATTTTTCAAACACTTCACTTTTGTTTTTCAAAAAGTAAACCCAAGTTTTTATAGTAAAATCATCAATAAATGTTAGCATATAGTGGCTGCTTGCAAGTGATGGAGTTTGCATCGGTCCACATAAATCTAAGTGGACAATCTCTAAGGGTGTTTTTTCCCTTATGCTTTTCTCGGAAGGAAAACTTTATCTATGTTGTTTCCCCAAGATACAACCTTCACAAAGGCTGTCTGGTTTCTCAATCAATGGTAAACCTCTTACCATTCATTTTCTATTCAACAAGTTAAGGCCTCCAAAGTTGACATGTCCAAATCTCAAGTGCCACAACCAATTGTCATCTTTTGGTTCGCTTTGGAAAGCCTCTTGTGTCATTGCTACTATCTCTTCTTCATTTTTCAAATCTGCCCTCATCCTGAGAGGGAACATTCTATTCCTTGTCATCTTCACTTCAGCAATACATTGTTTGCTGGGTGGTTTATCCATGATGGTGCATACATAATCTTCAAAAAAGACATTGTACCCCTTTTTAACAAGCTTTCCAATACTTAAGAGGTTACATTTCATTCCAGGAACATAATAAACATCTGCTATGGATTTCTTTTCTCCTTTTCTTGTTAAAACATTTACTTCTCCTTTTCCCATAACAAAAACTTTACTATCAGTCCCTAGTGTGACTTGTGACTTCACACTCTCATCTAACATAGAAAACATGGCTATGTTTCCTGTCATATGGTTACTGCAATCGGAGTCTAGAAACCATAAATCTTCACTCTTTTCCTCAGCCATATTACAAGCTAAAAACAATTTATCTTAGCTGATATTTTCTCTAGTGAAATTTGCATTTGTTCTATTACCCATATCATGCTGCTTCTTCCTACATTCATTTGCATAATGCCCATATTTTTTACAATAGTGACATTGGACATTGGATTTATCATACCTTTGTCCTTGAGCATGTTGCTGTCCACCTTGTTGGCTGCTGCTTTGGCCTTGGTGGTGATTTGGATTGCTGCCCCTTCCTTGAGCATTTGCTGGACTATTTATTCCACCTCTGTTTTGGCTTATGCCTCTTCCTCTCTTGTTTCCTCTGCCTTGCCCTCTTCCTCTTCCAAAGGACATCTGGGTCTTAAAGGCATGTTCCAGAGATGAGTTTTCATTTCTACCCAATCTCTGCTCATGTGTCATCAGTGATTCATGTAACCCATCAACTAGAAAATTTGTGAGATCCTTAGTATATTCTATGGTGGTGACAATCACCTCAAACCTTGAGGGTAGGCTCCTCAATAGTTTCTCCACAATCCTCCTTTCTTCAAGAGTCTCTCCATGAGACCTTATCTGTGTGACCATTCCAATCACAAGTGTGAATAATGAGTCAATGTTATCTGACTCCTTCATGCAGAGAGTCTCAAAATCTCTCCTCAACAACTGTAGTTTTGCTGTCTTCACTTTCTCCATGCCTTGATAGGTTTTCTTGAGAGTTTTCCATGCTTCTTTAGATCTCTTAGTTGCTACTATCCTTGGAAACATACTCTCATGCACTACTTGATACAAAAAGTAGAGGGCTCTGGAGTCCTTCTTATTGCTCTTCAACAGTTCCTTCTCTGCCTGAGTTAAATCATCAAACTCATTTTCATCTGCTGGCTCTTCAAAGCCATCCTCAACAAGTTCCCATAAGTCTTGGGAAGCAAACAGGGCTCTCATGGTTATTGCCCAGTAGTCATAGTTTTTCCCATTAAATTGTGGGAGCTGAGTATTACCAATACCCATGCTAGTGCTGGATCCAGCCATTCTTGCACTCTTAACTATGCTTCAAACACTTGACTATGTTTTTTAAAACAAACTGATTGTCTTCAACAGTAACACAAAAAAATGACTTGAGAAATACCTTGGATTCTTCTTGATTGAGTCTTCACTCTGCTAGAGAAGCTGCTGCAGCAAAGAAATCCTTACTTCAGCTTCTTTGACACCTTCAAAGAGCCTGGACTAGCTCTGATACCGTGTTGGAATTTCTGAGAATTCCAGAACAATAACAGAGAGAATAATTCTCTCCTCTTAACACAGAGAAATTAAAAATTTGCTCTCAGGAGACAGAGTTTCACACTGTTAGAACTTCTATTCATTAACAAAAACAAACTGTTATAAATTCTTCCTCTAACAGAGGGATTACAACACAAGACTGCTTTAGACGCAGTTCAAAAACTTCACTCTGTCTCACACTGTTTCAAAATAACACTGCTGTGTAAAAAATCTAATACGCACTGCTGTGCCTTTTCAAAAAAAACAATACACGCCTGTCGGGCTCTTTGCACTTTATATATCACAGCACTTTTTAATAAACAAAACTATATTAAAAATAAAACTAAACTTAAAACCTATGCAATGCCCTTTCGGGCCCGCATACAAAATGCGCACATGTAATATATTGACCAAGGTTTAAATAAACCTATGTGCACGAATATAAACTATTTCAAAAGGTTTTATAACGCAAAACATATTTCGCAGTTGTAAAACATACAACATAACAAAAACTTTAATAAAACTCCAATGAACCCTTTTATCGCGCGATGAACCAAAATGTTACACCGCCAGACTTCAAAGAACTATGAGCCAAATTTAACTGAATATTTTCGCGTAACAGAACTGGGGTTGCTGACCTTGGGTTTTGTGCGCGTGATGGATTATCAAATCCATCATATAACTTCATATCGCATCCGCCAGAGCTCTTTGGGTACAGGCCTCCTTTGTGACGCGAAAAACATTCAAATCCGCCCTATAATGTGCATTGGGTCCGCAACTTTAACAAAACAAATGGACCATCATAAATCTTCTGATTTCGATTTTAGAACGGACGCGCGATGAGTTTATAAACTTAATTGCATAACTCTCATCGGTTCTACCATTTCACATATTACAATCGGCCCAAAACAAAAAAAATGTTTTCTATTCATTATAATAATGCCGCGTGGTCTTATGGGACCACACCACCCGTGGACCTTGGCTTTAAAGCGGAGGGCGATTATAATATTTGCGATTGTGATTGGCCAATCGCATCGCATCATTCAACGGTGCGAAAACTATGCAGTGGTTACATATTGTAACTTCCGATTGCGATGAACGCATCGGAACCTCCAACATCAACAAGACACTTGATCCCTGTGGGGACCACTGGGTTTGAAATAAAAAATGCCCGCATGAACAAAAAAACAAAACAATCTGTTTTCAATGAAAAACTCTCTTTCATGAAAATGGAAATCTTTGTTTTTAAAATAAAAAGGACTGTGCCAAAATAGAACGAAAACCCCTGTTTTGAAATACAGAGCTGTGTACTCTGTTTTCTATTCAATGAACTTGATTGTTCACTGCATTTGGCAAGCAACTAGTGGTAGTATTTTTTCAATCAAATATAGAAGGCGACCCAATACTGCAAAGCGGTTGAAAGTAACATTTCAACATATATTTCTTTGATGCGGCGATGATGATCAGATGGTTGCAGATGGGAGTACTGAATAATCTGCTGATTGGGCAGATCATGAGACCATTTTTTCTCATCAAGCTCGTCTTCTTGGATGTCGACGCTGGGTAGGGTTTCTACAACTCCATTAAAATCGCCGACTTCTCCCATGACCCCGATAAACAATGGCTCAGTCGCCGTTGCACCCAATATACCGTCGCTTTCATGGGTCCATCAGCAAAAAGGAAGGGAAAAGAAGTCCTTGGAATAATATGTGAGTGGAAAAGCACAAAGCAAGAAATGTAATACACCGTGGACAATATTAGGCCCTTAAAACATACATTTACGTAAATTATTAATGATATCACTGCAATAAATTTTTAGTATGTCCATCGGGCTAATATCCCTTGAAATAGACAGAGCAGGAGGTCAAAGTAATACGATAGGAGATTATGATGTTAGCATCAACATCAATGTGTTAGATCTAAGAAGAATTTTTTGATCTGTAATGTAATGTAGATAAATATTTTCTAAAAGATATTTATCTAAATTACGATTAATGTTTATATTAGACTTCTCAAGCTGCTATAGCTTGTAGAGTTGATTTTAAGATATGAATTAAGTATATTTATTTTAATTAAATTTTGATTGTTTTGAGAAAGAAATTTTTTATTATAAATTAAAAATTATAAAGTATTATAATTGTTTTTACTAAAAATTTAAAATTTATAAAAATATTATAGTTATTTTTACTATATTGATAGACTTGTTTATTGAATACCATTTTAATCTAATTCTTAATAATTTTATGATGGATATAGTGGAGATATAATTTTTAGAGACTATTTATAGTAGTAAACACAACAAAAAAATTAAGATTTATTTTGAAAGTAGTTATGTTATTATTTTTTCAATTAAAATAATTAATTTAGAAACAATGTCATAGGAACAAGTGTATGTGGATAGTAAAAATTTAACTTTCATGGAATATTTTACTAGTATAGACGTATCTTAAGCACAAATCTAGCAAGAGGTGAGAGTAATCAAATCTCTTAGAGGTGCAAACTATTAATCTAGGTTTTCATTGATGTCATATGGCAATAGGATGCTAGATGATGATGAAGAAGTGTTAGTCATGTACCTTGACAAATAATGATTGATGGGCATACCTGTTGAAGGACTAGATGATGATGGAAGAATACATAATGACATATATCACTATGGCATGGTAAGATTATGATGAAGAAGGAAAACATTGAAGGATCAAACCACAAAGAAGCTCAAGACATTCTGCCCTACCTCATTTCTACACCAGTAAATGACCAGTCACATTAAAAATTATTTTTTCTCTAACTTAGGAGCATAATTTCTCTATAAGACCTTCACCATCCTCTAGAGCATATTTTTTTTAGAAATTCTGGTATACTCTGATGCTATGTCAAGAAAATACACGAAACAAAGAAGCAATATTACAGAAAATAAAGAATTACACACACACACAAACAGAGCGAGAAAACACAGGAGATGTATTTTTTTTTCATTCAACTCACTAAACATATGAAATTTACATTTCTTTATTACAAAATGGCTTGAGCTTGAAACTTGAATGCAATTCAATGCAGAAAAAGGAGGGTAACAACCAAACGTCCTTCTTCTCTGTTCTTCTGTTTCTACACAAAGACAACTTACAAAACACAAACTGCCGAACTTGAAATTATATAGGTTTCGGCTGCGAAACCACATCGCATATGCACCCTCATCACAATTCGCATTTCGGTGATTTTAACTTTTAACTGCCACAATACGTCACTACGGAGTAACCTTGGGGTACAACTCGTTCATCGACGTTGCACCCCCACAGTATATATCAGTCCTTGATCTTTGTCAAAGGGTGCCCGATGAGGTCAGCTGCAGAGGCACCCTTTGGTTTAAACAGCGGGTTGCTTGTGCATGCAGGTCAGGGTTGATCTAAGATCAATAGTGACTGCAGCCGTTGATCTGCATGGGTGTTAACACATCACATCACAACTTAAATAAGATAACTTGTGGGCACTAAAAGGTAAATCATAAATGTGCGAAGTGTGATATGCAGGCGACAAAAAGGTAAATGACAAAACATGCGATGTGCGAAATGTGGGCACGCTAAAAGGGAAACGGTAAGTTGTGCAAAATGTGAAATCTAAGTTTCGCGATGTGCGATGACGATGTCGCATCGCAACATCGCAATATTTTGGTACGAGGCTTAAAAGGTAAATGCTAAGTCATGCGAACTGTGATATGCCATGCGCTAAACTTCGAGAAGTGCGAAATGGTGGAAAGGTAAGGAAAAATGAAATACAAAGGTTTGTGGGCGGATTTGGTAACGCGACAATGTTGGGCCTTAAAACTTGTGGGTTGCAATCTACGAGAAAAAGGTAAGTGAATGCGGTGGTTAAGAAGTTAAACAGAGTAAGGCTCGGGACTCTGTTTTCTGATTTTTGCGTAAAGAACATGCGGATTTGAAACCTAGAATTTGTCCTTCCCTGCAACAAAATTCAATTGAAGTGTGGGTTGCTACGATTTTTATTCATGGCGGTGGTTGGGAGTATTTCCAATGCTCCCCCTTAATCACAACTACCGCCATTAACCATTCCTAGTCACTTTCTGAGATAAACAAAACTTTTTTGTCCCAATGGCTTTGTGAGGATATCTGCAACCTATTCCTCTGACCTGCGATGCTGCAACACAATTTCACCATTGGTAACTAATTCCCTTATGATATGGTATTTAGCATCAATATGCTTTGTTCTCTTGTGGAAAAAAGAATTCTTTAGCAATGCAATTGATGAGCTGTTATCACAGAAAATTGTGGTTCCTTTGTCTTGTTCATGTCATAAATCCCTCAGCATCCTTCTCATCCAAACTGCTTGACATGTTTTTGTTGTTGCTGCTACATATTTAGCTTTTGTTGTTGATAATAAAAACATTGACTGCTTCTTGGAAGCCCATGAAGTGGCTCCCGATCCCAAATGAAAAACATACCTTGATGTGTTCTTTCTGTCATCAACACTTCCAGCCCAATCACTGTCAATGTAACCAATCATCTCAAAATCATCAGTTTCGTAGTATAGAACACCATACTCCTTCGTTCCATTTACATACCTCAACATTCTCTTGGCTTCTTTCCAATGTGTCTCCTTGGGTGTCTCCATGAATTTGGAAATCAATCTTACTGCATAGATGATATCAGGCCTAGCTGCAGTCAAGTACATTAAACTTCCGACCATGCTTTTGTACAATGTCAAATTGGCATTCTTGCTGCAATCTTCCTTGCTTAACTTCAAACCCGTGACAGTTGGAGTTGATGATGGCTTGTTTTTTTGCATATTGAACCTTTTTAAAATCTCTGCAACATAATTTTCTTGGGAGATAAAAATTCCTTTTTATCTGTGCTTTACTTCTATGCCCAAAAAATATCTTAACCAACCCAAGTGAGTCATTTCAAACTCACTTTTCATGACTGCTTTGAAATCAGCAATGAGAGAAACATCATTGCATGTAAAAATCAAATCATCTACATACAAAACAACAATAAGAATTTTACCATCATTTTCTTTGATGTAGAGTGTGGGCTCACCATCACACTTGTCAAACCCATTGTCCATAAGGTAAGCATCAATACTTCTGTACCATGCTCATGGTCCTTGCTTTAGCCCATAAAGAGATTTCTGCAACTTACATACCTTGTGTTCTTGGCCTTCTATCTCATAGCTAGGAGGTTGTTCAACATACACCTCCTCTTTCAGCAATCCATTCCAGAATGCTGACTTCACATCCATTTGATAAACTTTCCATTTTTTTTGTGCTGTTATAGACAACATTGTCCGCACTGTCTCCATCCTTGCAACTGGTGCAAATGTTTCCTCATAGTCTCTTCCTTGCTGCTCCTTGTAGCCTTTTACAACTACCCTTGCTTTGTGCCTTTCTATCTTGCCTTCAATTTTTATTTTGTTCTTATAGACCCATTTCACTCCAATAACATCTTTTCCTTTTGGGAGGTCCACTAGCTCACATGTGTAATTTCTTTCTATTGCCCCTATCTCTTCATTCATTGCTTCAATTCATTTCTCTTCTTTTACTACATCTTCAAAATGGATTGGGTCATCTACATGACAAAATAATGCAAATAAAGAATCAGACGAGCACTATTATCAACTTCTTCTTGCTCATAAATTTCACTTAAATTTCTAAATCTTGGTATTCTTGTATTTGTTGAAGATGTGCTTGGAGTTGCACTTGAGCTCGAGGGAGTTGTTAATCCCTGTGGTGTGCTTGGAGAAGCACTTCCTTGGTCTCTTAATGTTGTTTTATTTATTTCCTGTGGTGTGCTCTGTTGAGCTTGTGTGGGTGGAGGAGGAGCCACCGTTGAGGAGTTGCTTGCTACAGTCCATTCCTCTTTCTCTTCATGAGACATACATGTATTCACATTTACTGTCTTCTCTAAACTTCCATCCCATACTTCTTCTTCTATGAAGTGAACATCTCTACTGATTATTAGTTTCTTGGTTGATGG
Source organism: Pinus albicaulis (assembly GCA_034641835.2). Lineage (NCBI taxonomy): Eukaryota > Viridiplantae > Streptophyta > Pinopsida > Pinales > Pinaceae > Pinus > Pinus albicaulis. The sequence goes on along the minus strand of CM076575.1, from coordinate 2,092,860,308 downwards.
ATTATATAACTTGTAAGGCTTGGATTCATTATTGTATACAAGAAATATACATTTCTCCCCCTTGCTGTCCAACTTCTTCCTTAACTAATCTGGGACATGTGCATATGTCACACATCCAAACACTCTCATGTGAGTGACAAATTCCTTTCGTCCACTCCATGATTCTTCTAGAACTCTGTTCATAGCACTTTTGGTTGGACATCTATTTATAATATATGTTGCACAAGATATGGCTTCTGCCCAATACTCATTTAGAAAATTATTTGCCTTCAACATACTTGTTGTCATGTCCATGAAAGTCCTATGCTTTCTTTCTGCTACACCATTTTGTTGAGGTGTATACCTTGGGGTAATTTTTTTTGTATTCCATGCTCCTTGAGAAAACGTAGCAATTCTTTGGAGATATATTATCCACCTCTGTCAGTTCCCAAAAATTTTATGTAGTGTCCAATTTTCTTCTCAACAAGAGCTTTGTAGTGGTAGAACTATTCAAACACTTCACTTTTCTATTTTAGGAAATATACCCATTTATTCCTTCTGTAATCATCTATAAATGTCAAAAGATAGTGATTGCCACCTAATGATGGTGTTTTCATTGGTCCACATAAATCTAAGTGGACAATCTCAAAATGTGCCTTTGCCCTTATAGTCTTTCTTGTAGGAAATGATTCTCTATGTTATTTTCCCAATATGCAGACTTCACATAGGCTGTTTGGTTTCTCTATGAGTGGTAATCTCTTTACCATGCATTTTCTATGCAACAAATTCAAACCTCTGAAATTGATATGACCAAATATCAAATGCCATAACCAGTTCTCATCTTTCACTTCTTCTTGAAATATTTCTTGTGTGACAGTTGCTACAACACCTCCTTCCTTCAAGTCTGATCTCATCTTGAGAGGAAGCATTATATTGCTTCCCATATGCACTTTTGCAATGAGCTGTCTACTTGGAGGTTTATCCATGATTGGGCACACATCATTTTTAAAAAACACATTGTAGCACTTTTGCACAAGCTGTCCAATGACTAGAAGGTTACATTTCAAAACAGGGACATAATAGACATCTGGCATGAACTTCTTCTCTCCCTTCTTTGTCAGAACATTTACTCTTCCTTTTCCCATGACAGAGACTTTTCTATTAGTCCCAAATGTCACTTCATATTTTACACTTTCATCTAGATTGGAAAACATTGCTATGTTTCCAGTGATATGGTTACTACACCTTGAATCTAAGAGCCATATATCTTCCTGTTTTTCTTGTTCTACATTACAAGCTAAAAACATATCTTCATGGTTCTGCTTTTCTTTTGTAAAATTTACATTTGGTTTACTACCCATGTCATTTTTCTTCTTTCTACATTCATTTCCATAGTGACCATACATTTTTCAATAATGACATTGGACATGATATTTATCATACATGTCTCCTTGTGCTTGATTCTGGCTTGAGCCTTGGCTTGGATTCTGATTACTGCCCCTTCCACTTGTACTTGTAGTGCTGCTTCTTCCACCTCTGTGTGGGCTTCTTCCTCTTCCTCGGTAGTTTGATCTTCCTTGAACTCTACCTTGAGAAAAATACATTTGTGTCTTAAATGCATGCTCCAATGAGGAGTTGGTTGCTGTGTTCAGTCAGTGCTCATGAGACATCACTGATGCATGAAGCTCATCCACTGAAAATTGTGAGACATCCTTTGTCTCTTCTATGGCTACAACTATGGCATCAAACCTTGATGGTAGACTTGTTAAAACTTTCTCAACTATTATCCTTTCTTCAAGTCTCTCACCATGAGACCTGATTTGGGTAACCGACCCAATCACATGTGTAAATAATGGGTCTATATTATCGCGCTCTTTCATACAAAGAGTTTCAAAATCTCTTCTTAGCATTTGAAGTTTTGTTTTATTCACCTTTTCCATGCCTTAACAGGCTATCTGGAGGGTATCCCATGCCTCCTTAGACTTCGTTGTTGCTGCAAACCTTGGGAAAATACTCTCATGTACTACCTGGAAAACATAGAAGAGGGATTTGGAGTCCTTATTCTTATTGTCTCTCAACAAATATCTTTATGCTTGTGTCAAAGAATTAAGTGTTGTTGCATCTGTTGGTTCTTGGAAACCTTTTTCCACCAACTCCCAAATATCTTGTGAAGCAAACACAACCTTCATTGTAATGGCCCAATAATCATAATTCTTCCCATTGAACTGTGGAAGTTGAGGATTTGCCAGGCTTGTGCTTGTTGTTGCCATCTTGATTGTGTAAACAAAACCTTCTCACTACTGGAGAATCCGCTTCTCAAACCAACCTTTCAGCTTCTTCAATAAAGAGCTTGTTCTTTCATTGAGAGCCTAGACCCGCTCTAATATCGTGTTGGAAATTCTGGTATGCTCTAATGCTATGTCAAGAACATACACAAAATAGAGAAGCAATATTGCGGAAAATAAAAAATTACACACACAGACAGACAGAGTGAGAAAAAACAGGAGAGGAACTCTTCTCTTCATTCAAATCACTAAACATATGAAAATTACATTGCTTTAATACAAAATAGTCAGAGCAAAATCTTGAATGCAATTTAATGCTGAAACGGTCGGGTAACAACCAAATGTCCTTCTGCTCTGTTCTGTTGTTTCTAAATGAAAACAACGTACAAAACACAAACTGTCGGACTTGAAATTATATAGGTTTTGGCTGTGAAACCACATCACATCTGCCCCCTCATCGTAAATTTCATTTCAGTGACTTTAACTTTTAACTGGCACAATACGTCATTGTGGAGGGACCTCGGGGTATGACTCGCTCATAAGCGTTGTGCCCCTACAGTAGATATCAATCGTTGATCTTGGTCAAAGGGCGCCCGAAGAGGTCAACTGTGGAGGCACCCTTTTGTTAAACATCGGGTTGCTTGTGCCTGCGGGTCACCATTGATCTGAGATCAATGGTGACCGCGCTTGTTGATCTACACAGGTGTTAACACATAGAATCACAACTTAAATGATATAACTTGTGGGTGCTAAAAGGTAAATCATGAAATGTACAAAGTGCAATATACGAGTGGAAAAAAGGTAAATAATAAAACGTGTGAAGTGCGAAATCTGGGCGTGCTAAAAGGAAAACAGTAAGCTGTGTGAAATGTGAAATCTAAGTTTTAGGATGTGTGATGACGATGTCGCATTGCAACATTGCAAGGTTTTGGTGTGGGGCTTAAAAGTTAAATGCTAAGTCATGCGAAGATTGGTATGCGATGCGCTAAACCGTGGGCAATGCAAAATGGAGGAAAGGTAAGGTAAAACAAAATACAAAGGTTTATGGGTGTATTTGGAAATGCGGCAAGGTTGATGGGTCCCACCAATATCGCATTGGTGGAAACTTAAATTTCGGTGAAGCGTTAAGGGGTAAACCTTAAAAATTGGGGGTTTTTATCTACAAGGAAAAGGTAAGTGAACATAGTGGTTAAGAAATTAAACACAGAGTAAGGCTGGGTACTCTGTTTTTTGATTTTTGTGTGAAGCACCTGCAGATTTCAAACCCGGGCTTTGTCCTTCTCTGCAACAAAATTCAATTGAAGTGTGGGCTGCTGCTAGTCTTATTCATGGCGGTGGTTGCAAGTATTTCCAAAAATTTGTAGCTTTCTAATGAGCTATCACTTGGCCCGAAACTCCAAGTATTCTGAGAATTATGAATTTTTTAAGTTAAGGAATTCAGTCTCATCATTAAGTTGACCTAAATCTCTTCTCAAGTCGGCTTTCCCTAAAGACGACATGTCTTTTCGTCTTAAGCTCATCATGCACCGTATATATAATTTTGAACCTTTACTTTTCATCATCAGATCCATCACACTTGGAGAACAACGAGCTACAGGCTCACAACTCATGAACCTTCAGGAATGTGAACTTAAAGAGCATATACATATTTTCCATCTTGGATTATTACCCCTTCTCTCGGATTTCTCTACAGAATTATTACAACGAGGAAGGGTGAAAAGTGATGAACCTTCAGTTGATCTGTGGCAAATGAACATTTTGAACTAGTGCATAGTGACTCAGACCTGTAGCAAAACCCTCAAATATATCTTAGAGCCTCAGACATACCTTGTCTCGGTGTTGTTACTTTGAATTGTGGTTTCGTCTCTTAAGACCTGTGTGGTTGTAGTGAGGGTAATTCAGTATGTTTCGGATCAAAATTTTCACCTCATTTCTTTCAGACCTATGTTTTTAAGGTTTTTTCTGGACTATGGTTAATCTAGCTCAAACTTGTATCTGCACCTTTGTTTTCAGACCCGTAATCTGGGGAATTGATGTGGCTCAGATCTTATAGGTGTTGTAAACTGTGGTAAAGAAGTATAGGTGTTGTAAGCTGTGGTGAAGAAGTGTAGGTGCTGTGTGGTTCAGAACATTAGCATTTTTGTGATACAATTATCTTGGAACAAGTATGGTATTGAAATGTTAGTGCAGTGCAGGAGTCCTGGTGACATAATTGATAAAATGTGTAATGCAAAATAATTGGTGCAACATGGTGAAGATTGGTGCAGAAGAGCATCTTTGAATCAATCATCTAATAAAAAAGCAAAGAGGGATTGGTTTCCTTGGGGTAGGAGCCCCTAAACACAAGGTTGGTGCCTTTGAGAAGATAGGTTCGAAGCCCTAGAGGTCGGAGCCTCGTTAAGTACAAGTTGGTGCTTGGAAATCATTGTACACATTCGTTTGTAAAAGGATCATTATCCTTCCTTCTATAATAACTTATTCATTTATGTATTTTTGTGTAGAATTTAATTGGTTATAATAACAATTGAAAATAAATATTGATTCACCCCCTCTCAGTATTTCCAACAATTGGAATCAGAGCCAGCTTGTTCACTATTAGCCTAATAGTTGGAAGAAGGATTCTTAGTCACAATGAATAGCATAGAATCAATAGGGAAGCTGCCTATGTTCGATGGAACAAAATTTTGTTTTTGAAAGAAGAGGATGTCCTACTATGTAATGTCCCTTGGTCCTGAAGTATGGACTTCTATTTTGAAAGGGTACAAAGATCCATCCACTCTTAAAACTAATCTAGAAGAATAAAAGCCTACATTGCTAATTCCAAAGATCTAAATTCCATCAGTAGTGGAATCTATAATTTTGAATTCACAAAAGTCATGAATTTTGACTCAGCCAAGGAAGTATTGGATAAGCTAATTTCCCTATATGATGGGGACTCCAAAGTTAATAAGGAAAAGCTTCAAACTCATAGAAGTCAATTCGAAAGGCTGAAAATTGATGACGAAGAAGATATTGCATCATACTTTCTCCTAGTATCTGAAGTTCTTAATAGTCTTAAAGGGTTAGGAGAAAATATTGAAGAAATAATTATTGTTCAAAAGTCTTGAGATATCTTCTTGATAGATTTGACTCCAAGGTAAGTGCCATAGAAGAAATGAAGGACCTAGATACTTTCAAGATGAATGAACTTCATGGAATTATCATTTCCTATGAGATGAGGAAAGGAATTCCAAATTCCAAAGAAGCAGCATTCAAAGCCTCAAAATCAACAAAAAGAAGAAAAGAATGAGATAAAAATAGTGATGTCTCTAATGTTGAAACTGAATTAGCTCAATTTGTAAAAATACTAAAGAAGGGATCTAAGCTAAAAGGTAAGTACCCTCTTATTTGTTTCAAATGTAGAAGAATAGGTAATTATGCTTCAAAATGTCCTCATAAACATGATAGTGATGATGAAGAGGATTCTAAAAGGATGGTGTACAAAAAGAATGGGTTTAATAATTAGAACTTCTTCTCCAAACAAGATGAATATGATGAATATTAAATTGTAGTAATCAACAAGAAATCAACTAGAAATATCCCTCATCACAGAGGAAGTGATGATGAATGAGATGATGAAAATGACCATGTTTGAAGCAAACAAGTGTTATTTATGGCATTCACAAATGATGACGATTCAGAAATGGAATATGAATGAAATTTGGATAAATTAATAATAATTTCCATTACGAAAATGATAATTTACAAAAGAAGATCATTTCTCTCAAAGTAGAGAAGGAGAAAGAAAAACGAAGGGAAGACCTCTTCAACAATAAGCTAAAAGAGAAGGAAGATATCTGTGAAAAACATGAAGCTGAAATAGTCTCTCTAAGAAAGGAATTGGAGCAAGTCAAAATAAGTTGGAAAAGCTCTCAAGCACTTGATAACATTCTTAATAGTCAAAAAACTCAATATGAAAAATCTGGGATTGGTTTCAAAGTAGAATCATCAAGTGCGAAGAATAATGCAAGGAGTTATGCTGACATACTTTCTTGCCATTCAAAATTAGAAAAATCATCTCGCCAAGAAGAAAGGCCCATCTCAAAACCAAGAAATGAAGAAAGATAAACTCCAAGGAAAAATCTTGATTCAAGCTATGGATATTACAATAGATACTAAACTATCTTTCTTGGGTATTGTTACTCTTGTAAAAACTTTAGTCATGACGCTAAGCATTGCAAGGCTCATAAGAATGAAGCAACGAGATTGAAAGATTAAAAAAAAAACTATGTGGTCCCAAAGAGCTAGGACAAGTCAAAACTTACAATTCTTTTGATCCTTTGGCTAAGTTTGATTTGACTTGCTCATTATGTAATAATTATGATCATAATGAACAAAATTTCCTTCTCAAAATAAAGGAAGTTGAAAACGTAAATGTTAATATGGATAAATGTGGCCTAGCTCTGTGTGCTCATAGTGAAGAAAATCATTGGTTCGTTGATAGGGGATGCTCAATACATATGACAGGTGACCAAAAGAAGTTTAACTCATTGAATAAGAAAAATGGAAATGTATCCTTTGGAAGTGGATCTGCTAAAATCACTAGAAAAGGAACTGATGCCCTCGTTAATGGACAAGAAAAGGCTCAAAATAATTTGTTGGTAGAAGGGCTCAAACACAATCTCTTAAGTGTTAGTCAAATTTGTGACCAAGGACATAATGTTGTCTTTAGTACTAAAAATTGTGAAATAAGAGACTCATCCTGAGGAGAACTTGTGGAAAAAGGACGAAGAACACCAGATAATCTTTACATTCTCAGCAAGATCCAAGGATATAAATGTTACTTGAGTCAAACAGATGAAAGTTGGTCATGGCACAAATGATTGGAGTATACAAGTTTTCATAGCTTCATCAATATCAGAAAAAATAATGCAGTAAGGGAAATTCCAAATATATTCACGCCAAATCAAGTTGTATGTGGCCCATGCCAACACAGAAAGAAAACTATAAATAGCCACAAAACTAAGGAGTTATCAACATCAAAACCTTTGGAGATAATTCATGCATATTTATGTGGGCAACTAGAAATCTAGCTCTTGAAGGTGAAAGGTACTTTTCTTTATTTTTTGATGACTACACCAAAATGATGTGGGTATATTTCATAAAATATAAATCCGAAGAATTTGAATGTTTTAAGAATCTTAAATCCTTCATTGAAAATGAGAAATATTCTAAGATCAAATGTCTTAGAACTGATAGAGGAGGAGAATTCACCTCAAAATAATATGATGAATTATATAAAGTGCATGGAATAGAAAGAGAACTCTCTGCCACTAGGACACCCAAGAAAATTGGAGCAGTTGAAATAAATAATCGAACCATTCAAGAAATGGTGAGGACAATGCTATTAGCAGCTGATTTGCTACCAAAATTTTGGAGAGAAGCAGTTGGGACAACAGTTTATACCTTAAATTGAAATCAACTAAGACCAAATAATGAAAAAACCCCTTATGTATTATGGAAAGGAGGACCTGCATCAGTAAAATATTTCAGGATTTTTGGAAGAAAATGCTTCATAAAGATCAATGATGACTCACCACGAAAATTTGATTCTTGAGTTGACGAAGGAATATTTCTTGGATATTCGACTAGGAGCAAAGCTTACAAATGTTACAAAAGTCGAATACGAAAAATCATGGAAAGCATTAATGTGAAGATTTATGAAGCTCTTCCAACAAAGGAAAATAAATTGATCCCTTCCTTGAAGAAAGCAAAGAAGAACCCGAAAAAGAAGAAAATGATGAAGAACCTCAAAGTGAACCCTCACAAACTCCTTCTAAAATCAAATTCCTTCAAAAACATCATCCAGAAGAACATATTATTGGGAATATAGATGAAGTAATTCAAACTCAAAGAAGGATGACAAACACTCCAAGAAAAGATAATGTTGCTCTCTTATCTCTAATAGAACCTGAAAATTTTTCTCAAGCAAGTAAAGATCCTCATTGGATAAAGGCCATGGAAGAAGAAATGTCTCAAATCGAAAAGAATGAGACTTGGGAGCTAGTACCTAGTCCAAAAGATAAAAATATAATTGGAACAAAATGGGTATTCAAAAACAAGAAGAATGAGGATGGACAAATTATCAAAAATAAATCTGACTTGTTTGCAAAGGATACTCACAAATTGAAGGAATTGACTATGATGAAACTTTTTCTCCAGTAGCACGTTTAGAAGCTATAAGAATGTTTTTGGAATTTACTTGCTCAGAAGGATTCAAGGTCTATAAAATGGATGTAAAATCAACATTTCTGAATGGAGACCTCAAGGAAGAAGTCTACATGGAGCAACCAGAAGAATTTGATCTAGTTGAAGGGAAAGGCTTTGTATGCAAGTTGAAAAATGCCTTGTATTAGTTGAAACAAGCCCCTAGATTTTGGTATGAAAAGTTAAAGTAAAATTAATTATATGTGCAATTACATTAGTTAAAGTGGTTGAATAACATGGATAAATAACCATATTGATTATTAATATTGATATTGTTAAATATATAATAGTATTATTATTATTATTATTATTATTTATTATGCTAAATACTGATAATATTATTGTATTTCAATCATAATTAATAATAATAATTTATTTATTTAATTATTATCAAATAATAATAATAATAATTATTATTATTATTATTTAAATTTAATTAATTAATATAAAATTAATTAATTACAATAATTAATTAACTATAATAGCTGATTAATTAATTAATTAACAATAATATAATTATTATTATTATATTTTATAGAGACATAAATATGGTTTTTTTTAAATAATAACAATAAATATTGTTAATTAATTATTGATGATGATGATGATGGTTGCCATTTGCTAAGACCAATGTGGTTTATTGAACCTTAAGAGAGGGGAAAGAATCTAAGTTTGATTCTTCAAAATCTTGTTTCTATGGTCAAAGAGAAGGGAAATAAGTGCTCCAAGATCGCTATAGGTGGGTTGGCTTAATAGGTCGAGAAGATTGGAAGTGTGATAGATGGTAGGGAAATGAGAGCAAATGTGAGCAAGAGTCGAGCAGTCTAAAAGGAAGTTTTTTCCATCTTCCACCTACTTAGAATCGTAGATCTGACAGATTCTTCTGTTCCAAGGGGTCTTCGAAATAAACAACCTCTCATTTTGAAGCTCATAGGAATTAGTTCTTATCTTAGCGATGTTCCTTTTTTTCTTATTGCTGGACAACATAGAGAGATAAGTATGATTATCAAGGGTGGGGTTGATCACTTCCTTATTGTATCTTAGCTTCATTTTACCGTCCAACTCCTGATCCTTCCACATCTTGTCCTTCAAATTGGAGGTAATAGTATTTTTGATATTATATTTACTTCCCATATTGAGCTCCTGCCTAATTCCCCAATGGTTGAGCGAGGATTGGGAATCGTTATGCCACCCTCACTTAAGGCAAAGGTGAGCGTTTTGACTACAGTTAGAAGAAATTTTAGGGAGCCTTTTTTATTCTATGTTGTCAAACTTCTTCTTATACATTAGATATGTAAACATAGTCATACTTTCAATGGGGGACAAACTAGATTTGATCAAGAGGATAGGATACAGAGTATTTCCCTTGATCTTAAGGTTGTAGGCTATGAATTTCTTTTGAATCATCTCAATATTCCTCCATGACTCTCTGGATATACTGCAACCCAAAAATTCACATCCGTATAAGACAATAGGGGTGACAAGGGTCTCAAAGAGGAACCTCTTTTTACTCCAAATGTAAAGATCGACCAACTTACAATTGTTTTGAAGCTCATAATAAGCTTTCCAACCCCCAATAATATTTTTCTCGATGCTATAATTAAAACTGAGATGATGAGGGAAGTCAATGCCCAAATACTTATAAGAATAAACCTGCTCTAAGCACTCGTTATTATAAACGAAACTACCATGGGTGATATTTTTGGATTTAACGATCATGACTTTAGGCTTGCTGGTATTAACTGTCATACCCATCTTCGAGTAGTAGTCATGAAGAATTTGGAGTTGCTTGTCAAGGTCATCATGGCTTTTTGCAAGAAGAATGATATCATCGGCATAGAGGAGAAGAGAAATGAGAACACCAGCAAGATCGGTGCCCTTGCACCCAGCAGATTCCAAACACTCCTCTAGCTTATCCATGTATATGCCAAAAATGGTAGGGGATAGGGGACACCCTTGCTTAACTCCAATATTGCATTTAATGTCTTTAGACCACCCCTTGTTGGTCTTAAGCTTCATAGTTAATAATATTATTATTGGTATTAATAATAATATTAATTATTATTGTTATTTAATTCAATGAGTTATTTTGAATTCATTAATTATATTAATTAACTAATTAACAATAAATAACTTATTATTATTATATTTTATAAAAACAGATAAATACGTTTTTTTTTTAAATTCTTATCATTCATTGTTAACATTAAAAATAATAAATAGACATATATCAATCACATTTATTATTAATAATAAATAATAATTGATTATTAATTAAACATTATCAATAAGAAATAATTATTAATAATTATATTAATTGTTAATAATTATTAATAAGTAATGATTATTATTACTTATTAATAATTTTTAACTATTAATAGCTTTTAATAATTAATAATTATTTACTATTACTAATTACTAATTTTTTATTTATAATTATAATTACAATTACAATTCTAATTATAATTATAAACCTAAGGGATTAATAAACCCAAGGAATTTATATTATAAACCCAATGGATTATAAACCAAAGGGATTTATATTAAACCTTAGCATTAATATTATAAACCATATAAATAATACATTCCCTAGGAATATGAACCCTTAGATGAATAAACTTAAAAGATTGATATTATAAACCCAAGGCACTAATAAACCCAAAGGATTAATACTAAAAACCCAAGGGAATAATATTATTAACCCAAGGCACTAATAAACCCAAGGAATTAATACTAAAAATCCAAGGGATTAATATTGTAAACTTAAGGTATATAAACCCTATGATAAATATCATAAACCCTAAAATAAACATGGTTGAGCATGGTTGATTTTCACATTGAGACAAACTTTGTCACAATGTGGCGTTGTACCATAGTTAACCATGGTAGATTTTCATATGGAGACGATCTTTGTAACAATGTGACGTTGGACCATGGTTGATGTTCATATTGAGATAATCTTTGTCACAATGTGACGTTGGATCATTGTTGTCCATGGTTGACCATGATTGATTTTAATATTAAGACAATCGTTGTCACAATGTGATGTTGGAGGATGGTTGACCATGGTTGACCATGATTGAACATGGCTCACCATGGTTGTTTTTCATATTGAGACAATCTTTGCCACAATGTCATGTTGGACATTGTTGACCACAGTTCACAATGGTTAAACATGGTTGATTTTCATATTGAGAGAAACTTTGTCACAATGTGACATTGGACCATGGTTGAGACTGGTTGACCATGATTATAAACTCAAGGAATTGATATTATAAACTTATGAGATTAATACTAAAAACTGAAGGGATTATAAACCCAAGGGAATAATATTAAACCCAAGGGATTAATGTTATAAACCTAAGGTATATAAACCCTAAAATAAACATTGATGACCATGGTTGACCATGGTTCATTTTCATATTGACATAATCTTTATCAAAATGTGACGTTGGACTATGGTTGACCATGGTTTAATTTTATATTGACACAATATTTATCACAATGCGACGTTGGACCATGGTTTATTTTCATATTGAGACAATCTTTGTCATCATGCAAGTTTCGACCATGGTTGACCATGGTTGTCACAATGTGACGTTGAACCAAGAGACAACCTTTGTCACAATGTGATGATGGTTATTAAACTTGGTTGACCATGGTTTATTTTCATATTGAGACACTCTTTATCACAATGTGTCATTGGACCATCGTTTACCATGATTGAACATGGTCGATTTTCATATTAAGATAATATTTGTCACAATGTCACGTTGGACCATTGTTGACCATGGTTAACCATGATTAACCATAATTGACCATGGTCGATGTTGTCTGGCCAATGTTGACCATGATTGACCATGATCTATTTTAATATTGAGAAAATCCTACAAAAAATCTAAGATACATATTATAAGCCAAGGTAAATAAACCCTATGATAAATCTTATAAGCAACCATTCTCACAATTCAACGTTGGACGACGGTTGACCATGGTTGATTTTCATATTGAGACAATTTGTGTGACAATGTGACGTTAGACCATGCTTGACCATGGATTACCATGATTGTCACAATGTGATGTTGGACCAAGAGACAATATTTGTTAAAATGCGACATTTAACCATGGTTGACAATGATTGATTTTCATATTGAGACAATTTTTGTCACAATGCGACATTGGACAATGGTTGACTTTGCTTTATTTTCATATTAAGAAAATCCTATAATAAACCCTAAGATAAGTATTATAAACCAAGGAATATAAACCCTAGGATTAATATTATAAATGAATAACGTTAAACCCTAAGAATATGGACCCTTATATTGATAAACCCAAGGGATTGATATTATAAACCCAAGGGATTAATTCTAAAACCATGAGATATTATAAACAAAAAAGAATAGTATTAAACATAAGAAATTAATACTATAAACCCAATGTATATCAAAGGGATTAATATTAAGATATCAAGGTATTATAAACCCAAGGGATAAATGTTATAAACCCAAGGAATATAAACCCTAAGATAAATATTATAAACCATAAAATCAACATGGTTGACCATGGTGAGCACGAATGATTTTCATATTGACAAAATATTCACCACAATGCGATGTTGGACTATGGTTGAGCATGATTTATTTTCATAGTAAGACAATCTTTCTCGTAATGCTATGTTGGACAATGATTGATCATGGTTGACCACGGTTATTTTTCATATTGAAACAACCTTTCTCACAATGTGACATTGGACCATGGTTGACCATGGTCGAACATGAGTATAAACTCAAGGGATTTAAATTAAACCTTATGATTAGTATTAAAGGCCTTATAAATAATATTACACCCTTGAAATATCATCCCTTAGATTAATATAAAAATCAATCATGGTGGACCATGGTCCAACATCGCATTATGACAAATATTTTCTCAATATGAAAATCAACCATGGTTAACCATAATAATTTTAGAGTGTATAATATTTATCTTAGGATTTATATACCTTGGGTTTAAAATATTAATCTCTTGGATTTAATATTATCCCCTTGGATTTATAATATAAATCCCTTAGGTTTATTAAGAGCATATAATATTATGCATATGATTTATAATATTAGTCCTTGGGTTTAATTAATTGACATTAACTAATATAAAATTAAAAAATTAAAATTTATATTTTTTAATAAATAATAATAATAATTTATTAATTAATGTTAACACTATTTATTAATTTTATTAATAAATTAATATTAAATTAAAAATTATTATTATTATTATTATTAATTAATATAAGTATAAAAAAAAAGAATATTTGTGCTTAATAATTAATTAATTATTGTTTTATTAATTAATTAATTTTTTTTATTAATATTTAATTTGATTTATGAATTATCCCACCAGGTACACAGACTCAAGACAGAAGTTGGCAGACTAGGGTTTAAGGTGCAGGTAGGAGGGATTCTTGAATTCTTCTCTACGCTGCAGCAAGCTCTGGCAACCAGAAGGGCTCATCTTGCAGAGCTCTTTAGGTGCGGGTCAATAGTGGCCAATCACATGAGAAGAGGAGGGGCCAATGGGGCCCCATCATATAAAAAAATGGTTCTGGATAGGGGTAAAGGCCCTAGCGAAGGCGTGCAGAACGTAGGTTCGAAAACTATAGGCAAGAAGAAGAAGGATTGCTCGGTCTTCAAGGAGGCACAAAGTCAAAGGCCTGTAGGCGGAAGTAAAATAACGAAAGGAGGAGACAAGGTACAACCATCTCTCGAGGGGGAATCTCCTAAGACGATAGAAGAGCAAAAGGTTACATTATAAAATCAAGCCCAAACCCAAGATGGCTCAGAACCATTGGGATTTGGTACAGGAGGCCAAAAAACGGTGGAGAATGGACGATGTAAACAAAAAACTTTGGAAGTTCTTCGGGTCATAATCACAGATCCGGAAATGCAGGAATACCGCGATCACATGTCTATATATGCTCTGATCTAAAAATTTATGGGTTTTTGGCCTACAGAAAAGGCCCTATGTGAATGGATCAAGCAACAGTGGAAACCTCGAGGAGATGTCCAACTCCACCTAGGAGAAAAGGGGTTTTCATGGTTGTTTTTGCAAACCTGGAAGACAGAGACTGTATTTTTGATGGAGGCCCCTATTTCCATGCCTCAGATGGACTATACATGAGGCCGTGGAAACCCAACTTTTCCCCCGAAAAGGAGACCTTCACCCATGTGCTGGTATGGATACACCTCTTCTCACTACCCATTAACTATTGGAGGCCCTCGACGCTTGAAAAAATCAGTAAAACTGGGAAATTTTTTCCAAGCCTCGGAAGCAACCCTGCAAAAGAGGTATACCTCCTATTCTAGAATATTTGTTGAAATGGATGTATCGGGAGCATTGGATGAAATTTATGGCTAGAATTTCGTGACAAAGTTTTCTTTCAATCCATAGATTATGAGCAGATCCGCTTCAGATGCCGCAGATGCCATGAACATGGACAACTTTTCCAAGAATTCCCTCTTAACAAACAACTAGAAAAGAGTAAGGAAGGAATGCCTAAAGACAAGGAAGGTTTCATCCGTCCAACAGGGAGACAGAGATAAAATAGAAGAAACCAGCCAAAAGATGGGACATCCAACAAAGGGAATGGAAATGCCTTTGTAGCTCTGGGGGGAAAAGATGTTACAGAAGAATACTCTATTCGACTGGACACAAAACCAGATATAATGGGAGCTACTCAGCAAGAGACCCTAAGCCCCCGAATGAAAAATATGGAAGAGACCCCTGAAGGAGCCGAATATGTTTGTGATGTAGAAGGGGATGCAGAGATGACAATGAGTGAAGTAGGCATGGAAGACCTAGAACTAAGGGACATCCTTGACAGGGAAGGCACAGACCTGCTCAATATGGTAGAACAATGGAAAGAAATGGGAGTGGAACACATCCCATAAGAGAAAATTGATAGGGTAAATTTCATATTCCTGGCTCAACAAAAGGCACAGACCAAGGGTAAGAAAAGAGAGCATGGCGAGACTAAATGTCTGGGAATAAAAGTCCAAGGAGTGCAATAGAATAAACCAAAGGCCAAACCCTAGCGCAAAAGGGGGAGAAGATCAAACAATGAGGCTCTCCAGGAACTAGGCCAAATGCTTCTGAACTCAGGTAAGATGAAGGCCCTAGAGGCTTTTAATTCTTATTCTTAACCTCTTAAGTTTGTAACGAAGATCTTGTCATGGAATTCTAGGGGGGAAAATAGCCTTAGGAAACAGAGACTTCTGAAGAAGAAAGTAAAAAAATAAAACCCAGATATGATCTATCTACAATACACAAAATGATGGAGTAAAAAGATGCAGGAAGTATGCAGGAAAATTGGGAGAAGAATGGAATGTCTAGAAGTAGTAGAAAATGGGAATGAAGGAGGGCTGGCAACATTATGGAACCCTCAGTCACTTCACATAGTAAGTGCAAAACCAAAAAGATCATTTGTGTCTTTAGAAATGCAAATTATAGGGGAACAATGTACATACCTCTGTACCAATGTTTATGGCCCACAAAGGTTGGAGGACAAGCTAATACTATTGGATCACCTCTCGCAATTGAAAAATAGGAAAATTAGTGTTAAAGGAATCTATGGAGGCAATTTCAACATGATCACCTTGCTAGGGGAAGAAAAAGGTGGGATGAGGAAGTTAAACCAGGATGTTGAGGCCCTGAGAGACTTCATCAGGACGACTAAGCTAGTTGACATATATCTGAAGAGTGGGTTGTACACCTGGAATAACGAACGTGGAGGTGATAGGAAAATTGCCTCTAGGCTAGACCGCTTTCTTATATCAAAAGACATCATCATGGCAGGAGTTTCAGTGGAGACTGATATCATCCCCAGTGGGGGTTTGGACCACTGGCCTATCACTCTGGATGCTGCAATTTTGGGCACTCCAAAAAATTTCCCTTTCAGGTTTGGAAAGTTCTGGTTGGACCACGGAGACTTCAAATTGAAGGTTAAACAGTGGTGGTAGGAGCCCATTATGATCATAGGTACGAAGATGTTTCGTCTCCAAGCAATGCTGAGACATATCAAAGCTCGAATCAAGACCTAGAATCAGGAGGTTTTTGGAAATATCTTCAAGGAGAAGCTAGCCTTGGAAGAAAAATTGGAAAGACTACACAAGGAATGGATGTATGAGGATGTATCTCAGGAAACCAAACTTGATGAGCAAGATCTCATGAGAATATGGGAATATAGGTGTCAGCAGGAAGAATTCCTATGAAGACAGAAATTTCGGGTTCAGTGGCTGAAGGAAGGAGAAAATAACACCAAATTTTTCCATAGATCAGCTATTGACCATAGAAGGACTAATAGGATCATTCGATTAAAGGATGAGCAAGGGAATTCTTTTGAATCTCATAAGGATATATCAAACCTATTGGTTAATCACTTTGATCACATAGCCGAGGAGCCATTTATTGATAGGTAAGAGGCCATCAGGTAAGTGGTCGCATGCATCCCTTGGATCCTAACAGAGGAGAAAAACAAGAATATGGATCGCCCCATCTCCAGGGCAGAAGAGGAAGAAGCAGTATAGGAAATTCCAAATGGTAAATCGTGTGGCTTGGATGGCTTCAGAATTGATTTTTTCAAAGCCTGCTTTGCAACAGTCCAAAATGATATTTGGGAGGTGGTCGAAGACTCCCGTAAAACCTCCTCTATCCTGAAATCCATGAATTCTACGTTCATTGCCCTGATTCGGCTCTCAAGCAAAATTCGAGCTTTTAATTTGCAAAGTTAGTGACGAATAGTAGATTGTTCTTTGTTTACTAGCCCAATGCACCCTTAGTCGGGGTCACGGTGCTTTGGAGCATTGTCTCCCTTCCAAGATTGCGTTGCGACACTTTGTCTCCCCTTGGCGACTGCGTTGGCTCCTGAAAGGGACAAAATCCCCTTGAATCTGACTTTGTACTTTGCTTCAGTTCTGTTTGCTGATTTGTTTTGAAAATTTTGATGCTAAATTGACCAGTAACTCTATATACTTCTTCTCCTTTGACTAAAAATTTGTTCAATGTTGTTCTATAAAGTTTTTCATTATCATTGACAAGTTGATTTCAAAGTACTTTTTATGGTCGCATTAAGAATCGTTTGCTTTTGAAATAGGAAATTGTCATAAAATCTTCATTTCCTTGATAGGAGAAATTGTTGTTGAAATCTTCGTTTTTCCTTCAAAAGATAAATTTTTGTTTGTATTCTTCGTTTCCTGGAAGTATAAATCATTTCGATTATTGATCTAGTGCACCTAGTTTCTTTTCTGCATTCATAACATTAAGGAAAATGAAAAGAAAAACTTGCATTTGCATGTAGGATTATGTGTTTTTTGCAAAAGGAACATTAGGAAATCTGCATTTAGTTTGTGATTCATTGATTTTTTTTTGTTCATTGATTTGTTTGCTCACAAATTATTTTCTCTCTTTCCAAAAAACTAGCGTTCTCTTACCTTAGTAGCTAGGTTCTTCATTGAAAAAGCTGAAAGTGAAAGTTTGTTTATCATTTTTAGCTGAAATTTTAGGAATTTTATATACATCATCATGCTGAACCTGAAAGGAAAACTGTTAAGCAAGATCAACATAAAATAAATCTCAATTTACTTAACAATGCGTTGGAACATTAATGATAACATTTAGAAGGTCTAGGCTAGAGATGTGTTCCGATGTCGTAAAACATAGTAGCTGTCGTTAACTTGTCTGTGATACATTCCAAGTGTGATACCTTACTCCACGTACGTAAGTATATTGTAGCTCGTCCACGTACTCCCAGGTATATCAGGCGGTGTTACAGTACGATAAGTATAAAGGGGTGCTCTCACTGTGTGGTTTCACATCAGACAACGCTAATACGGACTTGGGCCTCCACGTACCTTCGGGTATATTTGGGAGGGAAAATTTTAGGTGCTATCCATCCATAGCGAACCGAGTCGACCGCCCTAAAATTGTGATACACCGAACACAACATTTGGGGAGATTAGCCTGTACTTCTTGGTTCGCCCGGAGGTATTCTGCAGTTCACAGTTTCTTGGTAAACCATTTTTCCTAGCATTACCCCCTTTTTGTTTATTTTTTTTTGGATAAAATAAATTAGTAATCGTGCAAGAACACAATCCAACCCCCCGTTATTCACGTAGATTATCTTTGAAACCACCTTTACCACCAAAAGTTATTTCTGGTAGGCGAAGGCGATCACGATCTGCCGAATCAAGTACAATTCATACCTCTGGTGAAACATCATCATTTAAACCAGAGTTAGCTCAAATTGTTTCCACACATCCCGGTTCATCTACTGTTGTCAAAACAGAGTCTTCAAAGCTACCCGTGGTTACGATCCATTCAATCGCTAAGACCATACCTCCTGGACCCGAAGTTGTTCAATCACAAATTGATCCAAATCCTGTCTCTTCCTTGCCAGAAAATTTGAATCCAGAACAGGTGGAAGTTGTTCCTGCCTTGGTCACTCCACAAATATCTGTAGCCACTGAAACTCCTATATCACACAGTCAACTATATGAAATATATTTTGGGCCTAACGGTGAAGTTCTTCCTCCTGGTTTAATCGTGATTGAATAAATCCCACAACCTGATACACCTTTAAGTCAAACCCACGTTGGGGGAGACCGTACCTGTACCAGTCTTTTCCTTAATTGTTTCCATATGCTTTTGTTGATCCCATTGCCATTCAATATCTCCTTGATTTCGGAGAGTATACATTTGGTCATACAACCATGCCTGAACCAACATCTTCAGTTGGGTCTGCTATTCCAATTACGTCAGCTCCTACCCTCGCTACTTCGTTGATGTTCACAACCTCACCAGAGTCATATTTGCACGGTGGCCCTTCAGTCCAACAGGCTACAAATCATTGTCTAACACTTTCTCTGGTCAATCTTAAAGACCATGGTCATTACCAATATCATCATCTGGTGTTTTAACTGGTAGTCCTATATTTAGTACTGAACGACTTGAATCATTACATCCATCATCAGGGCAATATCAAGTCGGTCCTTATGGGTCAATTCCTTTAAGTACCATGTCAACTGGACTACCAGCATTTGGAGAAAAATATTTTCCATCTTATTATCCTCCTTATGCTGGGGGGAAACCTATGGTCACCCAATATGACAGTACTCAATCACATTTCGGTCAAACTAATGTTGACATGAATCTTTGTCAATGGCAACCCACTCTGCCTATCCAACCACAAATGGTTGTCCAATCGTATCAACCAATTCAACCTGTTACACCCACTTCAATACCACTTGTTAATACATCTATACCCCTGTTACAGAATCAAAATCTTGTACATAAACCTTATCAGGCGAGTTCTTCAACTCAATATCAAAATCCTTTGGTTAATTTACAACAACCTATATCAGGCATCATTTACTCACAAGTTGGTCCACCATTTTATGGGATGTCACAAACGCAATATGGTTATACATATCAACCAAATCCAGCTTATACTAATTTGGGTTATAACATTGGTGGACATACCCCTTGGCAGCCATAGGCACAAATTCCTCAAACTTCATATCAACAAGTACCATATCCAGGTTTTGGTCAATAGAACTCTCAAGCGTTTACTATGCAAAACAACCCTTGTCTAGGTTACCAGCAACAAATCCCATATGCTGGTGCTCAAAGACCTGTTGCCCAAGAAATTCCATCTTATCCTGGCTATGCTCAACCTGACCTTAATAGGCAGTTTCCTTTTGTTGCAACCTTGGAATTACTAGATTTAAACCGGTTAACCAATGATCCTATCAATTATGATCTGTGGTGGCCGGTGATACCACATAAATTACCATCCGAAATTCCTAAATTCGATGGAAACCATGGAGAAGACCCATCAACTCATGTTATGACTTACCATTTATGGTGTTCATCAAATTCCCTAAATGATGATTCTGTTTGATTACGTCTTTTCCAGCGAATGCTCACAGGTTCGGCAGCTAAATGGTACATTGAATTACCTAGAGCTTCTTTCGACAATTTCACTGCTTTGGCTACTATCTTTCTGACCCATTTCCAGTTACTGATCAGATACGAAACTGGAACGAAACTCTTGACCAACTTCAAATAGAGTAATGCTACCCACATTTTAGATCATATTCATTAGTGGCATCGCCGTTGACGAATGGTTAAGACATTTGTTCCCGATTAGATCCTTGCTAAATGGCTCATCAAATCCCTATTACCATCTATAACAGAGGATGTGGCTAAAGGTGGCATCGTCATAGAAGAGAAAGTTATCGCTTATGCCCAATATTTAGACTTGATTTATACTCAGTTTGGCACGCTTTATGACAAAATCCCAAATGCGTCGCGATCTAATTTCAATGTTCCTTCTCAAATAAAGGACTCTCATGCTGGAGACAGCTTGATAGGAACTGTAAACACACACAACACTACTGCATCTAATCCTGCTCCTACCTTCGAAATTAATGCCATCTCATTTGACAAAGGCAAAAGTGATAAGCAACAAGGAAGTAAGAAAAAGGGGAAATCAAAGAAAAATCAAACTTCTAACCCACAGGAACGATCATCTGATCAAACGTCAGTGCCATGGAAACCTCGTTATCCATCCATAATTTGTAACGAGGAACATTTTGTTAGGGATTGTCCTCACCGTGTTAAAGTCTCAAAAATAATCAAGACTTCTCATGCATCAGCTGTGTTCACATACCCATTTCCAAATCCAGACACAAATTTGGTTGCTACGGATCCAGCTCCTAGTTCCCAAGTGTTAATTTTATCCACTACAAAACCTTCACAAGATATTTTGGTGTCAACGCGGAATAAAGACTATGGTAGTCCAGCCACTGATCAACCTACTACCTCGACAACGAATCCATCTAATGAATTAGTACCACCTCCTGTTATTCCTGAATTGACAATTAAGCCACCAAAGGGAGTAATTCATAAATCGACATATAATCCTCAAGCAAGAGCTGCACAAAATTATAATATAGTTGAAGATTTGGCTCAATCCCCTTCACCTATGTCTGCTCTTGAGGTATTACAAGATTGTCCCTCCCAGAAGCAGGCTTTATTGTCGGCCGTTGGTGGAATTGATCCGACTGATTCTAATCTTATCTTCTTTAATCATATGGGTTATGTGCCGCAACTACCAGTAGAATTGGCATTTTCCATCCAAGCAAATGTTCTCAATCACCTTGTTCATCGCACTATTATTGATGAGGGAGTATCTACGTGCATTGTGTCTCTAAACTGTTGGAAGTCACTTGGCTCGCCGTGATTATCACAATCATCAACGACGTTGAAGGCTTTTGATGGAAGAACATATAAACCTTGTGGTATTACCAATAACCTGCAAGTTGAATTAGGGGGGGAAACAGTAAGTATTGATGTTGAGGTTGTTGATGGACCCTTTTACTATAATATTTTACTCGGAAGACCATGGGTATATGCGATGACTGCCATTGTTTCTACATATTTTAGAATGGTTTCCTTTCCTCATAAAGGTATTGTCACAGTCATTAATCAATTATCCTTTTTTTCCTCTGCTTCGCAGGTAACTGGAAGCATTCTGTATATTCACTTACCCCAACTAGAAATCTAGAACATTGGTGTAGGACTCTTAAAGGATTCCACTCTTATGGGAACCTTTGCATTACCGCCGCCCGCGACGTCGGCAGAAATTGCAAGCATAGAGACCTAATACATGATCTCTTCCACTTCATCTTGCTTAAGGAAGAGTACGGGTGATTCTGATATTTCTACGTTGGATGATGTTTAATCGCCCAGCCCTATTGAACTGGCATAACAATAAATCTATTTGGCCTGGGTGGTAAATCTGAAATCAGCGTCATCGAGTGTTTAGGTTGATCATTCATTAGCTTTCGGTACTCCATCTGATCCATTTTCCTCAAAAATTTTGACAGATGAAAATATTTTGGAAACAATGATGGCGAAAGGAGAACCATGGGAAGATTATCATCATCGTTCCCATCATCCAAATTATGAATAAAATAATCTTAGTGAACCATATCACCCATCCATTTAAAATTTATTTTCGAATTCTTTTCTGATTAATGCAACTGAATCTGAGCGAAATCTATCAAATATTGAAGAAACAATTTCTATCGATATCTCGACTAAACCTGGCATTGTAGAAAATATTCATGTCGATGTATCTTGTTCTCCATCAGAACTTGATTCATATCGCTCTCTTTTTCATGAATTTTGTGACATATTTGCTTGGTATTACGAGGAAATTCCAGGCATAGATACTAGTATAGTTGAGCACAATATTAATATGTATCCCGATGTCAAACTAGTGTGTCAACGGCTTCGTCCTGTTCATTCGAAGAAAGCCGCTGCCATCAAAGCAGAAGTTGAAAAAAATTTTCTTGCTAGTTTCATTTACCCTGTTCTGCTAACCGAGTGGGTTTCCAATATCGTTCCTGTTATGAAAAAACAAGGAACAATTAGATTATGCATCGATTATTGGGATGTTAATCAGGCTTGTCCAAAAGACAACTATCCTACTCCCTTTATCGACCAGATTATTGATGATTGTGCTGGATGTGAAATATTTTCTTTCATGGATGGATTTTTCGGCTACAATAAAATCAATATCCACCCATATGACCAACATAAAACAACATTCATCTGTCTCTGGGGCACATTCGCATACCGGAAACTCCCGTTTGGTTTAAATAATGCTGGGGCAATTTTTCAGAGAGAAATAGATTATTCTTTCAACGACATCAAGCACGTTTTTCAACCATATCTAGATGATTTACCAACACATTCACGAAATCAGATTGATCACTCGATGCATTTGAGAGCCATTTTCTTACGCTGTCGACACTACAAGATATGCCTCAATCCACACAAATGTGTATTTTTTGTTGGTTGTGGTCGATTGATCAGATTCGTAGTCTCAATAGAAGGAATTCGAATAGACCTACTGAAGGTACAGGCCATTCTTGATTTACCTGCGCCATCAAACCTACTTCAGATACAGAAACTTCAAGGAAAGGTTAACTTCCTGAGAATGTTCATTCCAAACTACGCCGAAATGGCTAAAGGATTTACTCGATTATTGAAAAAGGGGGTTCCATTCCATTGGGACCAAGTTGTGCAAGCTTATTTTGATGCTGTCAAGGGCCATCTTGTCCTAGAGTCATTAATGTATCCTCCAAATTATCAAAATGATTATTTCTTATATATCTTCGTGGATGAAATGACCATCGCTATGGTTTTGGTCCAAGTAGAAGAAGGAATTGAACATCCGATCTATTATTTGAGTCATAATCTCAATGATACGGAAGTTAAGTACTCATACATGGAAAAGCTTGCATTGGCAGCTGTTCAAGCTGTCCAAAGACTTTGGCATTATATCCTACTCTGAAAAACAACAATAGTTTCGGATTGCAACCCCATGACTTACATCTTATCACGTCAATTTCTGGGGGGGAGATACTCAAAATGGATTGTCATTTTGTATGAATTTGATTTGCAATTCATCAAATCCAAGTCGAAGAAGTCTTTAGTTTTGGCTGAGCTTCTCTGTGACCTTCCCTCTGATAGTACTGCAACTACGTCAGAACCATCTATTCCAGACGAGCCTCTGTTTTTGATCGGATCATCTGATCCCTGGTATGGAGATTTCATCATTTATCTCCAATCCCAAACTTTTTGACCTAATACCTCTTGCTCTGATCAGCGACATATTCGATACCAAGCCAAAGATTATCTGATCGTCGGCGATACACTTTATCATCGTGGTCTCGATACCATTTTAAGGAGGTGCCTCACTCATGAGGAGGCCAAAAAAGTGTTAAATGATTGCCATGTTGTGGCTTGTGGTGGAAATTTATCTGGTTATTCTACCGTGCAAAAGATACTTCGCGCTGGTTACTTTTGGCCTACTATTTTTCGAGATTGTATCCTCGCAATTAGAATTTTTCATGCATGCCAGATTTATGACCGTAAAATCCGCAAACCGCCAACGCAAATGCATCCTGTTGTCTCTGCTGGACCATTTACGAAATGGGATATCAATTTCATGACCTGTAATCCTTTTTCGTCTGGGCGGCATGGTCATATTTTTGTCGCAGTCAACTATTTTACCAAATGGGCCAAAGCGATGCCTACATTCAATAACACAGGACAAACAGCTGCATTTCTTTTCTTCAATCACGTCATTGCACGGTTTGGGGTCCCACAGGATATAGTTACAGATCATGGGAAGTGTTTTCGCAACCATATGATGTCTAAATTGACAGCCAAGCTAGGATTGTCACATGATAATTCTACTCCTGATTATCCACAATCAAATGGACAAGTTGAGGCTATTAAAAAAATTCTTAAATGAATGCTTCAACAAATGATAGGAGTCTGTAAAAGGAACTGGCACTTGATCCTGTAATTTTCCTTGTGGGCATATGGAACCTCGGTGAGAAACGCAACCAGATTCACTCCTTTTCAATTGGTGTATAGTTTGGAAGCTATCTTACCAATCCAATGCGAAATATCATCATTAAAACTCGCGATAGACTTGTTACCTGACACCTTAGAAGAAGAAGCGCATCTCCTTAACCTCATCCATCTAGCTGAAATGCGTCGTGAAGCCCAATTGGCCAACGAAGCGCATAAGAGACGTATAAAGGCGCAATATGACAAAAATGCCTAGCCTCGCATCTTCTCAGAGGGCAACTTGGTCCTTCTTTATGACCAAGAAGCTGATGTAATAGGCACAGGGAAATTCGAGCCATTACAACATGGCCCCTATATTGTCAAAAGAGTTCTTGCTAAGGGTGCCTACGAGTTAGTTGATTACGATGGAATTCCATTCGCACAACCTAGAAATCGGTTGTATTTGAAACGTTACTATGCTTAATCATGAGCATAGTAATTTTTTGTATTATATTGTTTATATGTTGTTGATTTGCATTCACTATCTTAATTTTTTTTTTAGATTTTTCTTGACGTTAGTAATCCGCTTTACATTTTATGGCAGATGTCTAAATCTTCGAAACCGTTTGTTGGATATGTTGATGGTGCTAGTCGTAGTACGCAAAATCTATCCTCTGCAGCGTGGGCCATTTTCACTCTGAACGACGAGTTACTGAGTTTTCAAGGGATTTGTATCAGTAGATCGACAAATAATATCGCTGAGTATAGCGCGTTGATCGAAATTCTCTCTGATTCCATTTCATTTGGTATTAATCGCATAATCATCAGGTTAGACTCACAACTTGTGGTACTACAACTTACTAGTATTTATTCTGTTATAAATCCAACACTTATTATATTGTTCCTAAAAGTTCTACTTTTGGAGAGACATTTTGATTTCATTCAATATCAACACATTTCCAAAAATCTGAACACTTTAACTGATTCATTAGCTAATCAAGTTTTAGATAGACATTTGCGACATAGGTAAAGAAAGCATTCACTTCATTGAATAGGATTGCACATTAAACATAGGAAAAACTCTGAAAACATATAGATAGATAGTTATATATTTTTACAAAATTTGTGCCCAAGACATGTTGGTCATCTGACCTCAAAATGTATGCAAAAATTCATAAGTAAACTAGTGGTGGTCATGATAGCATGCTATAGATCTAGCAATCCTACGAAGAAACCGCATCCAACGGTTAGGAACCCCAATTTTGTGTCACTGCAGTCGCATGGGAAACTCTTCGATTCAGCAATCTGGAATCCCAAAGGTCAACCCCTCTATGTGCTGCTGAAGCTCAGCAAGAGTCTCAACCATATCAAAATCCTGAAGGATTGCTCTCCCAACATCCCTCTCTGCTGGCGCATCTTCTTTGCGCTCTGGTTCCTCTACTAGTTGAACGCGACCAATATCTACATTACATTAAACATTTAGTTTAGTCTTGGAAAGAAATAAAAACACAAAAAAATTTGTATAAACCTTATAAAAATAAAAAAACATGGTCAAATCAATCTTACCTATTGCACCCCACTGAGCACGTTCTGGTAAAACTAGATCTTGATCTCCTCGGAAGTCAACACCTGCGTATGCATAATCATCGATGGTGATGATCTGTCACCTAAACTAGGCGAGGAATGCAGTTGAGAACACAATGGTTGATTGGCCTGAATGCCGATCCATGAGTTCTACCCATCTCTGCATTCGAGGATCTCTAGGACTAGATATATCCAATGTTACATGTTATGGCTGCATTAGTGGAATCTGTTCCAAAGCGAAAGAGATAAGGATGGAACCATAATTGAAATTTTTCTTCCTTCAACCCCTCTATGTACTGTTGAAGCTCAGCAAGAGTCTCAACCATATCAAGGTCCTGAAGGACTGCTCTCCTGACAACCCTCTCTGCTGGCGCATCTGCTTCGCGCTCTGGTTCCTCTACTAGTTGAACGCGACCAATATTTGAATTACATTAAACATTTATTTTAGTCTTGGAAAGAAATAAAAACACAAAAAAAATTGTATAAACCTTATAAAAATCAAAAAACATGGTCAAATCAATCTTACCTATTGAACCCCACTGAGCGCCTTCTGGTAAAAATAGATCTGGATCTCCTCGGAAGTTGACGCCTACATAAGCATAATCATCGATGGCGACGACCTGTCGCCGGAACCAGGTGAAGAATGCAGTTGAGAACACAATGGTCGATTGGCCTGAATGCCGACCCATGAGTTCTACCCATCTCTACATTCGAGGATCTCTAGGACTAGATATCCAATGTTACATCTTGTGTTTGTGGTAAGTGAAATCGTTCCGGAAAGCGAAAAGAGATAGGGATGGAACCATAACTGAAATTTTTCTTCCTTCAACCCCTCTATGTGCGGCTGAAGCTCAACACGATTCTCAGCCATATCAAGGTCCTGAAGGACTGCTCTCCTGACAACCCTCTCTGCTGGCGCATCTGCTTCGCGCTCTGGTTCCTCTACTAGTTGAACGCGACCAATATTTGAATTACATTAAACATTTATTTTAGTCTTGGAAAGAAATAAAAACACAAAAAAAATTGTATAAACCTTATAAAAATCAAAAAACATGGTCAAATCAATCTTACCTATTGAACCCCACTGAGCGCCTTCTGGTAAAAATAGATCTGGATCTCCTCGGAAGTTGACGCCTACATAAGCATAATCATCGATGGCGACGACCTGTCGCCGGAACCAGGTGAAGAATGCAGTTGAGAACACAATGGTCGATTGGCCTGAATGCCGACCCATGAGTTCTACCCATCTCTACATTCGAGGATCTCTAGGACTAGATATATCCAATGTTACATGTTGTGGCTGCATCAGTGGAATCCCTTCCAAAGCAAAAGAGATAAGGATGGAACAATAACTGAAATTTTTCTTCCTTCCTCCCTTTTCTTTATTCATTTGTTCCTTTATATGAGATAGAACAGCTCCAGACCAGTTGAAAACTGTTGGCTCTAAGCACTCTAGTGCATACTGCATATATGATCTATTCGCTACATGGAGTGTAACGGTGCCTGCTAGTTTAGCGATCGTGAATAATATGGTTCTCAAAGGAAAATCCCTGACATCACGGATGTTTATTTTTCCATATTTTCTAGGTTCTAACCCCGGATAGCAATACTGCATAACATAATCCCTCATTGTTTCTCCTCCAACGGTAGATCCTGTGAGTGAAATGGGAAAACCTCTCCTCGACAAACCTGTGAGAAAATACACATCCTCAATTGTTATGGAAAACACTTGATTTTCTATGTCAAATGCCTCTATCGCTAGATCCCATGCTTGAACAAGGAACTCTAAGAGTTCTATTTTTTGCCTCATTCCCGACAATTTTAAGTACTTAAGTAGCCCACAATCTCTTAAAGATTTTACAGTACCCAGATCATTCAAGGAAATCATATCTTGTTCTTCATGTTCTCTTTCTCTCCATGTAATCGTCATTATAATCCAATGGAAACCTGAAAATAACCATAAGATCCATTAGATACCATTCATTGAAAAAAACTAGGCAAATTTTGGACACAGCATGAAAACAAAAAACTTCAACTGCACCCAACGCACTCCCTGGGATGAGACAGTGCATTGCACATGTAAGTACACTTAACTTTACCTGCTATGCAATGCAAGTTTCAATGTTCAAGGGTGCATTTCTCTCAATTTAAGTAGAATTTACCTAGGGGCCTCAAAACCATAAAAAATTACAAGGAATGGTAATGAAATGAATATTGAAAGAAAGAGGAGGTTCATGCTACTAACCTGGATCAAATGGTGATGAAATCCGTCCACAGAAACCACCGCAATCAACAACATAAGTTCGGGGGAAAAATCAGGTTTAGAGCTCCAAAATGCAAATGGTAACTATGGAATGATAAAAATGAATAGTGAAACTACTTTTTATAGTCATTTAATTGTTTTCAAGTTAAATTTATTTCTATGGCTATAGTTTTATTATGTTTTTATCATGAAACGGGTATTTTTAATCCATTTGATGTTGTTCTGAACAGGAAATACAACTGATGAATAGATTAGTCATGCAGATTTATTCAAAGAATGACTTGACCACAAAGCATACTTTTTCTCCTTATTTTCGAGCTTTGTTAAAAACTAAAAAGGATTTGAAGCGCACTTTTATCTCTTTTTCAAGCTTCAATAACAGCGAAAAAGGAACCCCTGGAGTCTTCTTTCAGCTCTTTTTAGACTCCGATAATGTGAAAATATTGCCGAGCACTTGTCATTTCGAGCTTGTTAAACTAAATGAACTGATATCTACTTAGTATAAGTTTAACCCTTTTCCAAACTTAGATGGATTATTTACGAAAAAGGAATACCTTGGTTAAACATGACCAAAGAGGTTCTTTCAGATATCATTTTACACTTTTTTGGATCTAAGAGACAAATTTACGAAAAATTACTTTTGGAGTCCTTTTTCGTCCTCTTTTTCAGACTCTCTAAACATGAAAAAGGACCAGGATATCACTATCGTTAAGCTCGATAAAACATAAAATAGCGACGGGCTTGTCAATCATGGAAAGAATCGAGTTTCATTCATCACTAGACTCGTTAAATTATTAAATAGCGATACTTTATTCTTTATCTACCCGAAGGGTTGAATTATAGATCAAGAAAATGTTATCCTCCTCAATCTTGTTAAAAAAATAAAGAGGTACTGGTCAACAAATGACCAGGGAAAATTTGGGAAAAGAAAGTAAAGTTTCTTTTTGGTAGCAAGTCACTCTTGAACATGACACTTCTTTCACTCCATGTCCATGACTGTTTGGGTTGGGTAATTATCTTGCGGTTCATTCACACCTATGGTTCATCATACCTTCACTTCGGTTTTGGGTCAATGTTGCCAACTCATCACATTGTCGTCGATATGTTCAAGAGAGATCATCCAGTGATTAAGAACTCATCCATCTGGAATACTCATAAACCTTCATTTTCATGACCATCATCCCTGAAAATTGCTATATCAAGTCATATCCTTATCTCCGAAATCAGTAACTCCAGTTTTTCAATAAGGTGACTTCCTATTAACGACAAATAAATATCCAGAAATTTCACTTAGAAACATCAGATTCCAATACCATGAGGCTTGTTACAGTATCGACAAGATCCTTGCTTCTGGACCTTTGACCAGAATATTTTGTTTGCCGTTTGACATCAAATCATCTATTCACGCCTTACGAAATGTACTGCAGTACCTTGAGGGCCATTGAAATTAATGGTGGTTCTCTCGCATTTGTTAACAGCTCACATCATTGGCTGGTAATCAAACGATGTATTTCCATGTTCGACGACAAATCATATATTCGCATGGCTAGACTTGTACCTGAATGATCGAGTGAATGAGATAAGAAGACCCCAGATCTAGTTTCAGCCATCCGGGCTACGATTTCAAGATTTTTGTACACATCATCTATACGGTGACCTTACATACAGATTATCATCCAAAAATGAGCCTATATCTGTAGGTGTGTCTGCATCTAGGCAACATTCCAATGTAGACGACTTTCTGAATTATGTACATGTTATTAGATTGTTTTATGTGCTGACTATGGGAATGCCTACCCTTAGCAATTATGATCAATAGAGGATATATCATGATGTTATGTATGGTGAGATTGATGCAGGTGACCATTCCACTTTTTTTTCAGGCTCATCATAGTGTAAAGCATCTTAATCAAATGTTCTTATTATTTGGATCTCATGCTTTAGGGGGCAATTGTTATAGGTAAATTTGGGCACCATTCCCAAAGACCTGGTTAACTGGGCATCATCTCCAGGACTGATGATCAAGGGTCTATCATTCCCTATCATCTCAGTTGCTATATTCCCTAAGACAGGAAACAACATAAATCAAACAAGACTTTCATCAAGCAAGGATTTCCATGGTTTGAAGCTTATTATTTAACATGTGGGAGATCACCAACACAGGCTCTAAGGGGCCTAAGTGCGTTGCATATGCAGGTAGCCCCATTCAAGGCTGCTCTACAAAGCACTCCCTGACATTCAAAGGTGCGTTGGTCACATTGGGAGCGAAATTCTCATTGTTCCAGAATATTCACTTGGCCAATGTCTTCTAGAAGGGTTCACATGTGTCAAGATTCGGATCCAAGTGTCCATTTGACATCTACATGAATGGAAACATGTCTTGCCTATTTTTGGAATGAAATTTATTCCAAAAAAACCTACAGTTCATCTATAAATTGAACACAGATCTAAGTGTTTGAAGAAGAAGAATTTGAGTAGAGAAATGCTGGAGAATTTTCAATAGAGAGTTTGATTTTTGGAGTTTCTGCTAGAGAGATTTATGGTATGATGAGACTTTGGAACTCTGCTAGAAGGTCACTTCAAATGAGTCACTAGGTTGTAACCTCTCCTTCTATCATCAATAAAGAGTACTTCTTGTTTTTCCCTACATGCATCTATGTTTACTTTGATTTTCCATATTGCAAGATCTTAGTTGATGAATGTAGTTTATGATTAACTGATTTAGCTAACTAGCTTGAATAGATATCTATATTATTGCATCTCTTATTTCTTCAGCGTTCTTTCTTGCAGGAAGCATTTAGCCAACAAAACCGCTTGAATTTGAAGCTATAGTGGAAGCGACAGAAGGGAGCCATTTGGAAGCGACTGAAACAAGTAAGCATCCAATCCTCTCTGTGTATATGTTTTGAGTTAGGATAAACGAAAATGTAGTCTTTCACCTTTTATTCTAGGCTAACACCTGCCTAGGGAAGCGAAATTTATCTGCAGATTACAATTTTGGCCCAACACCCCTGATTTAGTCACGCTGATAGGGGAGATCACATTCTCCCCAATTTGGAACTTAGCCTAGGAAAATAAACATATAATCTAGGAGCACTGCTTCTGGGAAATAAGGAATGGCCGAACTACATTCTTTTGGGAAGATTCTTGGTGACAAATTCCTAAATTGGGAAGCCCTGAGTACCAACTAACGCAACAAAGTTTTCAAAGGCTGGGGAGAATGAAGGTTTATCAATATTCGACCATATATCATTCGGACCCTTCGTGGCATCACTGGTCTTTGGACCTTCCCTCTCAAGATGAAGGGGTCCTAAACTAGCTGATTTCTTTGAGACCGCTGGTAGAGAAAAGAAAGGTGTGAAGCTCACAGGAGGTAGATCAACTCTGGTGGGAGAGAATGGAGGAAGGGGATTTCAACCTCAAAGAGGCTAGACACTACCTAGAAAATAGGGATTTAAAGGAAAAATTTCATTGGCATGACAATGTCTGGTGCTCCATATACTGGCCCAAGATAAAAACTTTCCTTTGGCTCCTAATGCACAGGAAAATTCTCACTTTGGAAAATCTGCTAAGAAAAGGGCTCACAAGCCTGTCGCGCTGCTGTTTGTGTAAGGCAGAGGAGGAAACGATGAACCACCTCATGAATTCAGGTAAGTGGACCACTAATCTTTGGGATTGGATGGCGGAGATTTTTCTCCAATCAGACAAAAGTAGAGATTCCATCCAAGGTACAATCTCAAGGTGGAGGGTTCAATATTCCAAACATGAAACTGTTAACGTCTTATGGCATCTCGGCCCTGGTTTCCTCATCTGGTCGGTGTGGAAAGAAAGAAACAGACGTATCTTCCAAGATGAGGGGCACCAAACTGACCAAATTAAAATTGAGATCGTGAAAAATATGAGAGAAACAGCTCTTACCAAGGTAAAAGGGGATCACACTGACAGGCCTTTGGGAGGAGGGCTGCGCATTCTAGAAATGTTTAGCCTCAGAGGGGAAAGTGCCATGGGTCTACTTATCTAACCTCCTGAGCCTCTTCCCTCTCATCAAAGTTGGAAGCCCCCCATCCTAGGTTATTGTATGTTAAACTTCAACGGTGCATTGAGGGGTAATCCAGGCTCGGCAGGTTTTGGCAGGGCTATTAGAGATGAAAAAGGTGAGATTCTGCATATCTATGGTAGCTTGTTGGGTGAAGCAACTAACAATGAAGTGTAATCCGCAGCGCTAGAGCAAGGTCTGAGGAAATTGGTCCGTTTGAATAGCGGAAACACCATAGTCGAAGGGGATTCTATGCTAGAGATCAATGCCGCAAAACGCCTTCAGAATGGGAAAAAGCCAAGTAAGGTAACAAAACATTAGTGCCTCTCGTAGGCCATGATGCTCATCCTTTCCCACATATCTATGCTAAATGGTATTGTGTTCCAAGTTTTCTATCGCTCAACTAACTCTCTGGCGGACACATTGGCTAATCATGCGATGAACCATCCGGAGGACGATCTCGATGCCCGCTGGCAGGATGTGACAATTGGAAACCTTCGAAAGGAGTGCGAGCAAGCAGCCATCAAGGATCTGAGTGGGATGGCAGGTGGAGAGGCTAGCTCCCACGAGATAGAGAAATAAGGTAGTATGTGTCTCCCT
Source organism: Pinus albicaulis (assembly GCA_034641835.2). NCBI lineage: Eukaryota > Viridiplantae > Streptophyta > Pinopsida > Pinales > Pinaceae > Pinus > Pinus albicaulis. The sequence continues at coordinate 2,092,826,887 of CM076575.1, read as the reverse complement.
AGGTCATTTCAGCTGAAGCAGAGGTATCATAGCCCTCTGTCTTGTGGGAAGCGTGGGAGGAGGTTGGAGAGTTATATTAGGGAGAAGGTCAGGTACACCATTATAAGAAATCCTGCAATGTGTCAGATGGTAATTATGAGAGATTGTGATGATACCACTAAGGAAAATCGCTTGGGGATGGGAAATATCAACGGATTTATGACTAAACGGTTAGACAGGAGGCATGATTGCAACAGGTGGGCAACTACTCAAGCTAGTTTCCAAACTATATGCATCCATAATATAAATACAGGGCAGGATCGTCAAGATGAAGACATAGATATTCTGCAGAGATATCCAAGTCTTGATCTCCATTATATTCTCCTTCAAGCATTCAATAGTAACTTTGAAAAGAAGGGGTGGTGGGATAGCATGGATAGGCACTCCCTTCGCAGTTCCAGAGCAGAATCTGAGGTTCAGGAGGCGGCTGAGGGCTATAACAGGTCAGTCTCTTGCAAAATTAAAAAAATAGTGGAGTCGTTGTAGGCCAAAGTGTCCAAAGTAAGAGACAACGTGGATGACAAATCCATTCAAGAGGAAGTGGATCGGATTATTGACCCTGGCACCTCGGCCACCCGGGCTATGCAATTCCTGCGTACCCAGGCTATGGCCTGGCACATGAAGGCCATGTTGGCAAAATCTATGAACCTACAGGAGGCCTCCACTCATGCGGCGTACCAGGCGAGCAGCATAGGGTCTGCCAGGAACTAGGCTCGCATGGACAATTTGGAAGGGACCATGAAATCTTTGGTAGAGGAAATGAAGGCACAGTCTAGAAGACTCAAGGGATTTTTTCAACTGTTTGAGACCTACCTGAAGTATGTGGTGAATGTATCTATCCAAATGCCAGATGAGGCCCACAAGACCACAGTGATACGCAGATTCAAACCCCAGAATGCTCATGGTAAGGAGGAGATTGTTGGTTTGAGCACTGCTGATAGCAAGGAGGATGCGACCACGGGGAGTAAGGATTAACTTCCTGTGTGTTTTTTCATGTTAAGCATGTGTTGCTGGTTTCCTGTTTTTCTATCTGCGGCCTGTATCACCAGCTGGCTAGTAGCCAATGGCTTCCTACCTTGGAGGAGGACCAGTTTTTGTAGCAAGCAACAGGGGCCTTTGAAGCCCTTGAAGGTTAAGAAAATTGTTTTGTTTACTATTTTACGTTGTTGACACTCGTTATGTCTGGCTAACAGGGGTTTCTTTTTGTACTATTACCAGCATAACCTTTTTGTAATACTATGTACAATATCTACCTGTTAATACAACTATTGATTTACAAAGAAAAACAAAAATGATTTATGAATTAATTATTACTAATATTTATTAACTACTAATGATATTATTAATCGATAATATTATATTACTAATGATATTTGATTATATCATTATCAATGATATTAACAAATTATTATTAATTAATAATAATATTAAATTTAAATAATAATATTTATTGATAATTGTAATAATATTAATTAATTAATAGTAATAATACTAATTAATTAGTTGTAAGAATAATTATTTTTAAATGATTATAATAGTAATTATTTTATATTTTATAAGTTAACACTATTTAATAAGTTAGTAATATTTATTATTTATATAATTAACAATAATTAATATAAATTAATAATTATCATTAATTATAATTATAGTATTGATATTTTTATTATAATAGTTATTTTTTTAATATTATTATTATTATTATTAGATCTTGTTGATGGTTGAAAAAGTATCGCCAACAGTAAGAGGATCTCCCCAGTGCAAAATCCCAATTAGACTTTACATTTTTTGGTTTAGGGATGTCATCTGGTATGTAGGTTCGGTTGTCATTAAGTTGGTGAATATGGTTTTCAGACAGGGAGGGGACTCACTGAAAAGGAGAATGCATGGATATTTAACGAACATAAGTCAGTTATTGACGAACGCCATTTGAAAAAAAATACCATGAATAGCAAAGCGGAATTTAAAGCATGAAACTTACGAAAAGCATTGTTAGAAAAACTTTACCAAGATCATACTTATAACAATATTCACTTAACAAATTAGAAACAATTCACAATGGCTAAGAATTTTATTTATAACCTATGTACATTCCAATAAATATTTAAAGAAAATATCGACAAAGCAATTCATCGACATATCTTTATAGTTAGAGCATCATATGCCATCTATGTGTTGTAAGGAAGCTCATAACTCAAGAGAATACATGAGTAGAAATGTGCACCAATGCTTGAAGAAGCATTCATTCATTTGAAGAGACCATATTCATAGCACAACCAAATGGGATACTTCTGTCAGATTCAATAGTCAGATCCAATAACACTTCTTTGTAGTCATCAAAAGGCATGCATTAAATAAGCTCTTGGGTTCCACATGGCCTTTGGTCTCCTCTTGACTCTTGGGATTTCTTGCGACCAAGGGTTGCTTGTGACCTAGGGCTGATTGCGACCTAGGGTTGATTGCGACCTAGGTCTGATTGCGACCTAGGGACTCCCTCATGTTTCTCTTAGGTTCTAATTCTATTTTCCCTAAGATACCATGTTGTGCAACAAAAATGAGATAGTATTTCACATGCCTTGACCCTGTGGTAATGATTTGGTGACTGATAAGGCCAAAATGTCAATATGTTGATTGATCTGATTATGAAAGTTAGTTTTTTTGTGCTAATTTCATTTTCTGATTTAAAATTTATTTGCTGATCTTATGCATGATGTACATGTTTCCTTATTTCTTATATGTGTCAAACACGTAATTTAACTAATTTTTTATGAGTGAATTCAAGAGCATAAAGTATGAATTTAAAATGCTAAACAAAAGCAACATAAACAACAACAAACCATCAAAATTGATCCATTAAAACATAGTTTTGATGAAGGATTTCACCCCTCCTAGGCTACATCTCCTTGGTCCAGCTCCCATGGATTGGGCCTTTATATTAGCTCAATAGTGAAAAAAATGTTGTTTACATGCATCAAATTATCCTGAAACATACTCCAATGAGTTCAAAATGTCGAAATCTATCAGGAATGACTCTTCATTTACTCAATTTGGCCTTCAGCTGACTAGGCATGGCCTTCCTTCCTAGTGGCCCTGGGCTTCAAAATTACTCAAGGTGACAAAAACCTCTGTAGAATTCTTCTCTTCTTCTGCAACCTGTTCCAATGTTTTCACAAAATTCCAATCTACTAGGAATGACTCTTCCTGAGCCAAAATTGGTCGAAAATTTCTCAAGATATGGTCCATTAAATTTTCCTCTAGATTCCTCCTCCAAATCTGGAGAGGATTCCAGATAGCTCTGCCCAATTGGAAAATATGTTGAAAAGGGGGGAGCTACCAAATTTTCCACCATTTTTAACTATGATATTAATTAACTTAATCATCAAATTAGTTGGGGATAAGTATGAGTTTAATGCACACTAAGCGCAGTTATCCAAAACCCTAGATTAACAACATTAAACTTGGATTAAATTTAATTAATCCGTAATTATTAACATAATCTGCACATAAATTTTTCCACTCTGACCCTATGGTTTGGTGGAAGGGTCACATGGGGAGGGGGCTAGCCAACAGGGCTGGCCCCTTCCAAACCCCCGTCGTATGAACCATGTCATAACAATTATATATCAGGCTCCATACCTTTCAAGGTATATGGTGGTATCTCGTTGGTAAAGTGGCACGCTGGTGCAGGTGAGGTCATGGGGTCAAGCACCGACCTCAACCCTTCCAGTGCATATAGATTTTTCCAACAATAACACCTAAACTTTAATGTTGAAAAAAAAAAAATTGGTTATAATTCGAACCAATTTGGACCACCATATATAATACGCCATGAACATTGTTTAACCCAAATTTTAATACGCCATATTTCATACTTTGGAATTGCGTTAATACGCTCCACCATAATGCTTGAACTATGGTCTTCGACCTTTAATGAATATATATATGTCAAATGCCACCATATTTATAAACCATAATTTAATATAAAATTCGAACACATAAAAAATCAACCATAGGATATGAAATCCCATATGAAATTAGAACCCACCAATGAAATTCGAACCTGAACTTGGAGTGGGGGGCCACCAGAGGGGTCACGTGGCGACCCCTAGTTGGGATGTCCTCCCACATAAAAAAATATTCAAATTCAACCTTAGGAGGCCATTGGGAAATTTCAAATTCACAAACCCGAATTGGTGAATCCTGCAGTGACACTTGTCACAGTCCCAATGGACAAAAACTGAAAAATATTCCTTGCATGCTGACTGGGCTACCATGTGTAGTATACCTATGGGGGGTAATATAGGGTACAGAGGGAGGTACCCAAGGGAATAATATGATGTAATAATGTAATAATGATAAATAAATGGCTAGATGTGGGAGGAATTTACAAAAATTCAACATCCTAGGCTGGGGTTGGCTTGGCTTCTAGGAAAAGGAATAATCAATTGATTGACTCATTCAAAGAGAAAGGCGTCTTCATAAATCAACTCTTTCAACTCTTGTTATTTATGCGGGGATTATTTGTGGGTGCATCAAAAAACACATTCAATATTTCTAATGATTGAATACTTCTACCAGGGATGGAATTTGATAGGTAATTTTCCCACCAGTCAAATACAGCCAGAAAAAAAATTCTACTTGTCAATATTTTTGTCAGAAAAATGAGCCTAAAATTACATAAACCAACAAATTTGACAGATTATTTCACACATTTGAAATTCCTACCTGACTCTACCAATCTCCCTTGGCAAAGGACAAAGGTCGATTGAGTTTGTTTGACATAGTATTTTACACATTTGAAATTCCTACCCTGACTCTACCAATATGCTTTGAAAGTCAAAGGTCATATAAAAAGAGAATGGTGGAAAAATTATACAAAAGAGGTCAAAGGTGAGCAACACCTCAAAAATTCCTTAGATTTCCCAAATCAGTTGAAAGGAGCCGCTCTGTCAGACTCCAATATTATGGCAAAAAACAGCATAATTATAATAATTGGAGGAGTAGGCTACATTGGTAGTTATATAGCCAAAGCCATCCTTGCTCTTGGCCATCCCACATTCTTTATTTTCAAAGTGTCCACTACTTCTAATCCTGAAAAGGCTTGGCTTCTGGAATCGTTTAAGGCCTCAAGAGCTAATATACTCTGTGGATCTCTAGAGAACTAGGCAAGTCTCGTGGAAGCAATCAAGAAAGTCGATGTAGTTATTTCAGCAGCAAAGGGACCATAGATGATGGATCAACTGAACAATATCAAGGCCATTAAGGAGGTTGGAACCATCAAGAGGTTTTTGTCGTAAGAGTTTGGAAATGGCGTTGATAAAACCCATGCAACGGATCCTACAAAGACCATGTATGAAAACAAAGCAAAAATTCGTAGGGAAATTGAGGCAGAAGGCATCCCTTACACATTTGTCTCAAACAATTTCTTTGCTAGGTACTTTTTGCCAGGTTTTGGGTATCTGGACATTACTACCCCTCCAAGAGATAAAGTTGTAATATTTGGAGATGGAAATTACAAAGGAGGAATATATTGGAACATTTACAATCAAGGCGGTGGATGACCCCATAACTATAAACAAGACCCTATATTTTAGGCTTCCTGCCAACATTTTTTTTATCAATGAACTTGTAGCTCTATGGGTGAAAAATATTGGCAAGACTGTGGAGAAGTTTTATCTACCAGAGGAAGAGATCGTAAAAAAAACAAGAAACACGATTCCCATATAACCTTGGCATGGAAATTGGGCACACTATTTTTTAAAAGGGGAACAAATTTTTTTTGAAATTGTACCTGACTGTGTAGAGGCCAGTCATCTCTAGCCAGATGTGAAATAGATTATTGTTGAAGAGTTCCTCAATCAATATGCCTAAATTTTATTGTAGGAGGTGCTTGGAAGAATATTAGAGGGCTTGGATTCCTTTATCCATTTTGGATGAAACTCTTGGAAGTTACCATGGGTATCTCAATATTATACATCTAATACAATGGGCTTATCACTTTATTCCCTAGCTACATGTGGTCCCTTGCATAATATGGGTTAACCACTTTATTTATTAACTATGGCCATTTATTTATCATTCTTACATTATTACATCATATTATTCCCTTGGGTACCTCCCTCTGTACCCTATATTATCCCCCCTAGGTATACTACACCATGTCATCAACCTGTACCTATTTTGCAATTTTTTTTAAAATTTGTCTTTTCCGAACGACGATCAACAGGTTATAACTTCTTCATCCGATCTCGGTTTTTTACGAAACGAGTTGTGTTGGATTCCTGGTGATGGGTCGGTTGCTTTCATTCAGTTTCCAATCAATTCTAAGCACTTTCTTTTTCGAGCTAAAATACTGAGCCTCTAATCATTCCTCCTGAGTAGAAGCCTTTTGGACCCCAAAAGCTCTTGGATTACTGATCATTTGGATGAGGGTATTGTTCCCTCATCCTTCCAATCTCTATCCACTAAAATTTTCCCAATTTCATCAGTTGGAGCTTTTCACAAAAAGTCAAATTTTTCCCTGATTCTTGCGACCCTCTCTTGCTGTCATTGACACCGTCATGCTGCAATTTTTCTGAATTCATAGAACAACAAACTATTCTTGCATAAGCCATATTTTTCCTACTTTCTTCATTAATCAAGGAAACTTAAAAATTATCTCACCTTAGAGACTCTCACCATGGCAATTCTTAGTTGATCTTGCTTTGTAGTTGCGTCAACCCTTGACCAAGTATCTTCGCCATTGCCATGTACCTCTTAGAAACCATAAACAAGCATTTATTGAACCCATGCCTTATTTTCCAAGTTTCTTTGTCATTTTCTCTTTGACCTTTGCACTCTCTTGCACCAACATTTTGTTTCCAACACTGCTCAAGATTGATGTTGACTATTGCAATTGTTTTACATCTTGTTCAACTCCTTTCAAAGGCAACATGTTAAAATCATGAAACATCTCATTACAAGCATAAGCATATTTTTGAAATGTTTGATTCAAAACATCTCTTTGTTTGATCATCAACAATGTCAAATTCTGACTTGCACTCACTATCCTCTTCATTTCAACTGCATGTATAAGAGACAAACTGGTCTTCTTCTTATCCTCTCTAACTATGTGCTTAATACCATATTTAAATAAGTGATACTTATTCTCATGGAGATGAAATATTTCTTTCCTATCATACAGATAAGGACTTCCCAACACAATACTTGATATCTCAAGCAATACCACATCAAGTTTAACTTCATAAATAATGCTTGAATTGATGGTGAATCTTAGTAAGAATTTCCTTGTAACCTGCAAGTTTGCATTCTTGCATATCCAACCCAAAGGACATGGTATTGCATGTCTAATAGTTTCAAGGTCTAGCTGCTTAACCAAGTCTTTAGAAATCAAGTTAACTTGTGACCCACTATCAAAAAGTGTATCAATATTGGTATGTTTAGAGACAACTCAAATGTGGAAAAGTGTTATTCTTGTATCTTCATCATGAGTAGAATTTCAACTATTTGAAGACCTAGTGCTTGCAATATGTTTACCTTTCAAACCCATTGATGTAATCTTTGTCTCATCTCCTGAATCTAACCCTAAGTCATATTCAAATATAGTAACATTTGTACCCTTTTCTTTGGCTTTCAATTTGTTTGGTTTCAACTCTGGATAAATTTTCCAACATTGGTCTTCATCATGGTGAGACTTGAACAATTTTTTCATGTGAGTTTTTCTTTCTCTCTTTTTACAGAGCTATTTATTTATCCTCTTCCATAAAACTTTCCCTTTCCATTACCCTCACTTTCACTTTTCTCATCTATGTTTTGTTTCCCTCTTGCCTCTAAGTGTGTTTCTTGAACAAAAACTTCATATATGTTTATGGGATTAAACATGAGTATGGTGTGCCTAAGGTAACTATTCAAACCCCCAACATCCTTTAACAAATTTTCTTTATAATATAAATTAATATCCAAAATAAGAGCTCTTCTCCTAAACTCATGAGTATAATCTTGCACACTTTTCCCTTTCAACTGTCTAAAATTTTTCCAATCCATAACAGCCTTTTGCATTTAAGGTAAGGGATAGAATTTTCTTTTAATGGTAGCAATAAAATTTGACCAATACATAGATATCTTACCATAATTTTTTATCTCTTATTCAATCCTTGCTTCCCACCATACAAGTGCAGATCCTTCCATCCTCAAAGAAGCCAATTGAATCTTTATGTCATCTTCATGAAGGTTCAGAATCCTACAGTACACCTCCAATTGGTGTATCCAATTGTCTAATATTTTTTCATTTACCTTGCCATTATACATTGGAAGCTATAATTTGACATCTAGTTTGAGTAAGCGTGTCTTTCCTTTTGTGGCTTTTGAGTGAGTGTGAGTGGTTTTTGTGGTGGAAGCGAAAGATGATGTTGATGAAGATGATGAAGCATTTAAGCCATCATGAGGCAACCTTGAATATTTTTGTTTGGGTGCCATGGAGAGTAGTGGTGACATCTTCAAGAGAAGAAAAAGTTGTCATTGATGAGCTGATTTCCTTGGAGATAGTTTGAAGGAAGTGTTGAAGGTGAATATATTGTCAGGGCTCATTGCAGATGTTATTGGGACATCTGAAAAATCATTGATCTTATCTTAACAAATTGAAGATGTGGTTTGGATCCCTAGAGGATAGGACTCCTCAATAAGACTAGTTTGGAGCCTATACCAGAGATAGGATTAGAGCCCTAGAGTTTGGATCCTCAAAGTGATAAGGTTGGAGCCTTGGAATATAGGGTTGGAGCCCTAGAGTTCAAAGCCTCGTGAAGTCCAATTCGGTGTCTGGAAAAGTACAGGTTGGTGCCTAGAAGGATTGAAGATTGGAGTCTTCATCTACGGTTGGAGCCCTACACTATATTGAATTGGATTTATTGTAAATAATATATTAATAAAAGTGTTTACTCTTATTGTTAATTTTGTGTTCTAATTATAAGAGATCTAACTGGTAAAAATAATAATTAAAAATAAATATTGATTCACCCCCCCTCTCAGTATTTCCAACAATTGGTATTAGATTCAATACCTTTTATCAAATCCTAACAACTTGAAGGTTGATTCTTAGAATAAAAAAGGCAAATCCAAGGAAGAAAGCCTCCAATCCTTCTAAAGATGTATCTTCCTCAATCATGAAAGAGGAACATAATCAGGTTGGGAAAGCTCCATTGTTTAATGGAAACTTTGAAATATGGAAGGCACGAATGAAGAATTTTTAATGGCTCAAGGGTTTTAAGTGTGGGAATTAATGGCTATTGAAAGCAAGAAGGAAGTAGAGTCCAAGGAATTTAATGCAATAGCGATGAAGGAAATCTTGAATGGGCTACCAAATCCTATAAAGGAAAAAGTAGAAAAATGTTCTTCAACAAAAGGTATGTGGGACAAACTTCAATATTTTCACTCAAAAGTTGCATTGACCATGAATTCTAGTCAAAACGATGATGGAAGGAAAGAAGAAAACCTAGAACCCATAAAGGAAGTTGAAAATGAGAATTAAGATATCAAGGCCAAGGAGGAACTAGAAGATGAAGAATACTTCATAGAAGATCTCAAGGTAAAACTTGTAGCTGACCTAGAAGAGATAAGTAGTTTGAAAAATGAAAATAAAAAATATCAAGAAGTAATCAAAAAATGGTGAACATGAGCTTGAGAAGACAATAAAGGAAGTTGACCTATTCAAGATTAGAGTACAAGAAGGAGATGAGGAGCTCACCAAGCTAAAGGAAGAATTTCATCAAAACAATAAAAGGCATCATGAAGAAGTCATATCCATGAAAAATCAATTGGATGAAGCAAAGAAAAAGGAAGACACTTTGTGAAGCCATCTTAAACAAAGACACAAGGACTTAAATAAACTTGGAGCAAAATTTGGTCAATACAAGAAAGAGGTATCCTCCCTTAAATCTCAACTAGAAGAAGCAAAGAAACAAGTCAATGAAGTATAAAAAGAAAGAAATGTCATGATATTACAACTCAAAGAAAAACATTAAGAGATATTCAAATTAAAATCATATGTTACCTCTCTCAAGGCTGAAACATGTGAAACTTCAAGGATAAAGGAATAAATGGAGTTCAGTCTAGCAAAGAAGGATGAAGAATGCGAGACAATGAAAGAAGAAATTGATCTTCTAAAGAAAGATATTGATCATCTGAACAAGAGTCTAAAATGATCTCAAACCCTAGATGACATCCTAAGTCATCAAAGATATCCTCTTGATAAATCAAGTCTTGGTTATGCAGGTGAACCCTCAAACAAGAATGATGCAAACCCTAACGATTCAAACAATAAGGATGTGAAAAAACTTGGAAGAAATATTGGTGCTCCCAGCTCCAACAAGAGTAAGGAGAAAACTCAAGATAAAATTGGAAGTACATCAAGCAAATCTCCGTCCTCTAGGTACCAAATTATATTTTTTGGTTATTGTTATTCTTGTACAAATTTTGGGTACAAGGAAAAGGATTGTAGGGCATAACACAAGGAAAAATATAATGGTCCCCGTCACTCTCCTAGAAGCAAATTTGCAAGAAGAACTCATTCTTCCTCATTCATCTCAACTGCATTTTCACATGTGTTACAATATTCAAGAAAAATCTCTTTAGACTCAACATTTTCTCTAAAAAAGTGAAATTGAGTATCTATATGTTTTGTGTTTTTATGAAAAACAAGATTATTTTACATTTTGATTGAACTTTGGTTGTCACATTTAATCACGGTAGCATCCTTTTGTTCTTCTCCCGCATCATGAAGAAGTCTTCTCAACCAAATTTCTTCACAAGTGGATGCACATACAATTTGATACTCTGCTTCTGCTGATGATAAAGATACAATACTCTCATTTTCACTGCTCCAAGAAATAACCCCAAACCCAATGTTGAAATCATACCTAGTTATAGATATTCTATCATCTAGATTTCCAGCCCAATATAAATCTGAATAGTCTGACAGTTTAACTCAAAAGAATCAATATATTTAATGCCAAAATTTATCATTCCTTGAAAATACCTTAGGACACCTTTTTCTACCACCCAATTATTTTCAAGAGGTTTGGTCATAAATTGACTCAACACAATGATTGAATATGCTAAGTCAGGTCTGGTTGTAGTCACATAAATCAAACTTCCAACCAGTTTTCTATACAATGTAGCATCCACCTATTTAGAACCATCATCACTTTTAAATTTAACACTTTGTTGTATAAGTACTGAAGCAACTTTACAATGATCCATTCTGAATTTCTTCAACAATTCCCTAACATACTTTTCTTTAGTAACAAAAGTCTGGCCAAAATCCCTCGAGACTTCAAGAACCAAACGATAATGAAATTGTCCAAGGTCCTTCTTTCCAAATACATGTGACATATGCACTTTAATTTATTCAACTTATTCATCAGAAATTGTAGTAACAATAAAATCATAAACATATAAGGAAATCAATACAATATTCCCCTTTGAATCAAATGTGGTATACAAATTTTGATCATTTTTACTTCTCTTATAACCATGCTATAAGAAGAAAGAATCTATTTTCCCATACTAAGACCTAGAACCCTGTTTCATCACATACAATTCCTTCTTTAATTTACAGACCAAGTGTTCCTACCCCTTTTTAATGAACCCTTCAGGTTGTATTAAATATACTTCTTCTTTCAAATCTCCATTTAGAATATTTTACATCTAGTTGGTGTAAGCCCCAATGGTACTTTGTAGCTAGAGCTATTAAAATCCTTATAGTGTTTAGCTTAGCTATAGGAGAAAAATTCTCCTCATAATCAATCCCTTCTTTCTGTGAGCACTCTTTGGCCACCAACCTAGCTTTATACTATTCTACACTAACATATCTTTGAACTTAGGCTGATATAACCATTTACAACCTATGAACTCTTTTCCTTTTGGTGGTTCAACTAATTTCCAGGTTTTATTTTCCCTCTTTTCCCAACCTTGAATTGATGTGGTTGTGGCACCATCGACTGCAATAAGCTTTGCTTCATCTCTGTTTGCAATTGTCCACGCACTAGAACCCTTGAGAAATGCCTGCAACTTGAACTTCCAGTTGGTGTAATTTGATCCATTGAGCTTATTTCTCTCATTAAGGTATGTCTTTTCAATTTGATTATTCATTGTGACAAAACAATTTCAACAGTGCCCTGATTTTAATTTTCGAGCACCACTGGTAGCTTATCTGATCAATAGATACATGACTCCAATACAGATCCACTGGTCCAATCTACAAATCCAGTAATCCAACAATTGATCTCCAGATCCAATACCATATCATCCAACAATTGATCTACGGATCTAACACCAGACAGATGACCTTCAATATACAAAAAAAATGTTGGACATGACCACCAACCCAGGTACATATGGTCTTGGGCCACCTCTAACATGCAAAAAAAACCAACACGGGTACACCTTGTTGCAGGGCGCGCTGAAAAAAACTTCTATAAGTTTTCGCTATTACAGCAGGTATCAGTACTGACCATCAGCATTGATCAATACTCTTTCCCTATGTACTGCCAATGCTAAAAAATGTGGCCTCTCTTTGTTGGGGGCATGCTTATTAGGTTTATTCAGAAAAGATAGTGCTCTATCACACCAAAAATAAAATGTACCATCATACTTTCAATTGTACCAAAAATTCCTCTTGCGATCATCTATCGCTTCCAATTACATCTTCACATGTGCTCTTTGATCTCAGCCACCAGGGCTCTTAGCAATAAAAGCTCAACTCACCACAAACCCAACTTACACAAAGCTCTGATATCAAGATAAAAAATGGAAAGTCAAATTAGAAAAAAAAAATTACAATCAGAAACTAGGAGCTCACAGGTGAGACAAGCTACACCTGGAGACTCTGCAAACAGTACCACTGTATACCATTGATCATAAAATCAGAAATAAATAAGATTATATTCAATTTAGGGAGATCAAAACTATCTCCTAGAAAATAACAACTAAGTCTAAACTAAAACACACATAACAGTAAAACAAACTTTTTCCATTAATTTTGACTTCTCTAAAAAAACAAAATAAACTCTAAACTTGACTAAATTACAATAAACTCAATAACTCTTTACTCAACCAATATTAACTTCAACCTGCTAACACTCACTAAATTTAAAACAGGGTAACACTCACTAAATTTATCATTTCCCCAAATAAGACTAAATTCCAACTGACACCTGTTTGATTCAATTAACTCACAGTGTAAATTTGTACTCTCTGCACGCATGAGTAATTAGAGATTTCCAACACTAGAATCTCTTGAAATCACTAGTACTGCCACTTATTGTAATCTTGGAAGCCCTAGTGAACACAGGGATTATCGGTTAACAACGGATACTGACTGTAAGTAAAATCTTTCAAAGAATACAAAACTTATCATTATATTTAAAAATTCATGTTTTGTAATGGTGATACTAAAAGTTTGCAGATCCTTGTTATATACTATTGCACATGTCAATCTGTAGTGGTAGTTGTTACTGCGAAACATAGGGAAATGGACAAACAAAAAATGGTAAAAAATGGCAAAATATGGGAAAGTTCTTAAAAAATCGAGGCCAACTAAAAAAATGCTACACGAAATTTTAACGACACGAAATTTTTAACGACACGAAATTTTTGTAGCTTCATTCCACATGGTCTGCTACTGAACCACTGAAATGCCTTGCTTTGGAATATATGGTGAATCTGTATTGTAAGTTGTTTGCTCAAGCTGGTCTTGTAGTAAATTGATTGTTTCGATGAAAACATGAAATTTCGAGGTTGAGTAGAGCTTTCTCATGATGCATATATGATGATGGAACAATGTTTTTAAAATTTATGTACAATTTCGAATAGACTTAAATAGTCAAAATTTCCATCCAAGTTCCTGGTCTATGAAAAGTCTGGATTTCAGCGTTACCAAGTTCCAAAGTCAAATTTTTTATCAAATTTCAGAGTTCAGTATCTATGAAAGCTATTATATTCTGTATTACCAGCTCCCAAATGAATAGCTGTTACAAGAATAAAAATCTCCTTCAGTTTAAAATTTGTACAAATATTTGTTATTTATTTGAAAAGGCTTCTTAGTACAATAAAATATTTGAAGTTGTTAATCTACTTTTATTCCATGAACTGATGGTCACCCGAGGGACTGTCTTACGTACATGATATGTAAAAATAACAATTTACTTAAGCATCCACACCAATATAATACCCAAACCTAATTTTCAATTGGAAAAAACTCTTCCAATATGTTGATGCATATTGCTACTTTGTCACAGCTTCCTTGCGAGTTTGAACAATAGAATCCCTGATAGGGTGTTTAAAAATGATTAATTTTCCTATGGGAAATTATTGGTTTTTACATTATTATACATGGCATTTGTAAGGTTTTAAAATAAGATTTGAAAAATAAATGGTATAAATGTTGGAAAAATATTATTTGAAATATAAGAATTTTCAAGCATATCAAAATATTTGAAAAAAAAAATTATGAAAAAGAGTCCAAGATTTATTAGATTTGTTGTATATAAAATTGAGAGTTAAGATTTGCATTTAAGGAAGTGGGAAGAGGTCTAACATAAGCATTGAGTTATGGAAGCTTATGTCTTTCAAGAGTAAGTTTACAATTATGATAACCATAAAGTTGTGTAGTTGGCAGCATTGTTTGGAAAAGAACATTAATAGGTTAGTGAGAATGGTTGGAAGTAAAGAGAAGAAAATGAAAAATGGGTATTTTCAAGGTTGCTTGTTAATGTCTCTATATACAATCTCTTACAAAGGAGAAAAATCAGTAAACCAACTTCTCCTTGAGAGATAAAACAACATAAAAACATGCAAGGAAGAAGGATTCAAAGGAAAGTATCTCTCAACCTAAGCATAAAATGAAACGATGTCAATGGTCTACTGAACATCACTACAACTTGCTCTTCAATATACAAATACTTGAAGATAAGAGCACCATCTTGAAGGAATTATCAAATGAAGTGCATGTCGATCTTAATGTGTTTTGTCTTATGATTCTCTACTAGGTTTTGAGAAATATAAATGGCACTTTAATTATCACATCAAAAAGTACTGAGATGATCTAGCTGAATTGTAAACATTACTAAAATCATTAAATGCCTAATTGATGTATTCCCCATTCCCCCAATTATCTATGTATATTTTCTTAATATGAAGAGATGAAATTGCTTCTCTACAAAATCTTTGAAGGCCTTAAAGGTAACAAAGACATCATTCTTGTACTTTTACTAAGATGACTTGATTTGTTATCAATAAAGTTGACGACAACCAATAAATCCTAAGCTATAGGAAATTAAATGTGATGGGGCAATATATACCCACTGTTAGATTTAAATTCGTTTAAATCTAACAATAAGAATATACTGCCCCACCTCATTTAATTTCCTATAGCTTACGATTTATGGCTTTCCAAACTTGACCGCTAAGTCGACGAGTACCGGGGTTTGGTAATAGATTAAGGCAAGACACTCTAATCTCAGGTTGAGTATCGAAGCTCACTTTTGGGTTAGATGCTCTCCTCATCAGGCTTTCTTGTTGTTATGAAAGAAAAGGTATAGTTAGTGAACAAGAGTATCATTTAATTCAACAAGAGCTATTTTTTCTTCAAAAATTTCTATTGATTCCTCAAAATATAACCAGTTGACCCTTGAAAATGAATGAGTTGAAAATGACATGAAATCATTATGTACCAAATCAAGAGGTTTGGTAACATGAAGGCCTTACTTTCGAGAAAATATTTGGATGTTGCTAGTTAAAAACACTACCTGGCCAAACTCCATCAATGAAAAAAAAATTAGGAAGACCAAGCACCAAATTTTATGTGCTCAATGAGTACAAATACTTGCTGAAACTTAGCTTTGGGTATTATATAGGAGTGGATGTTGCTTAACTTTCGGTATTGTAAATTGTTATCAATTAGAGTTTGCTTATTATATAGGAGTGGATGTTTCTTCTGTAAATTGTTATCAATTAGCTTTGAGTATTATATAGGAGTCGATGCTGCTTTTGTAAATTGTTATCAATTAGCTTTAGCTTTCAGTATTATATAGGAGTGGATGTTGCTTCCTTAAATTGTTATCAATTAGCTTTGGGTATCATGTAGAAGTGGATGTTGCTTCTGTAAATTGTTATTTTACATATCATGTAAGTAATCGAGAGGGACTCGGTGACCATGGTATGATAGAATAAAAGTATATATAGTCATTTAAAATATGCCATTGTATGGAGAAGCCTTTCCAACTAAATAAAAGGCTTCTCCAACTAAATAAAAAAAAATTGTACAATTTTTTAAATTAAAAGAACCTTTTAATTGTGTAACAAACTTTCATTTTGGAATTGGTAATACAGAAAATCAGAGTTTTTTTTTATATAGATATTCTATCATATGTACATCATGAGAAAGTTATTTCAGATTGGTAGCTGAAAACAATCAATTTACTACAAGATCAACTTAACCAAACAATGATTGACCATATATATTTTAAAACAAGGCATTTCAGTACAGGTTCAGGAGCAGACCGTGTTGGAATATTAATTCCAACTGCCTGCACACAGCAGATGGATAGAAGAATTAAACTTTGATGGAAAAGGACACAGGCAGAATTAGAAGAAGGACAGCGGCATCAATTCTGATGTGAAGAGTTAGAAGGACAACAGCAGCAGTGAAAACTAGTTTTGTAATTACATGCATCCTTCGCATTTAAACATTCACCCATTGCAATGAATTCTCCAACAACTATTTTTTTTTGAATTGATCACATAGCAGCACCATTCCGGGGGGCAGCAAGCCTGAGTAGCAAGGAGGAGTGATGACCCACTGGAGGAGGTGACGTCACCTTCCTCTAGACCAATCAAATCGTTTTCAGGGGGGGGGGGGGGGGGGGGGTAAAGAAATTGGCTCCTGCATAATGTTTGAACCCCATGGAAAGTTTGTTTAAATGTTTTGATTTATTTTTTTATTTACCGTGGCACATTTTGTTTTTAACTTAGGTTATAAGTGTTATATAATATATATTGTAAATATTTTATATTTACAATATATATAAATATTGTAATGAAACGTGAAGATATATACATGTCATGTGCATTGTGTAATATATAGAGAGAGTGGACTGTGTGTTGTGCATTATGCCCGAAGGCAAAAACAAAGACAGAGAAGAGCACTGTGTGCGTAGCAGTGAATAGAAAAGATAGAGAGATAGTGAAGAAATTTTTGCAGCACTGCATGTGTAGCAGCCAGATAATTTTTTTTGTAAATCCAGAACTTTGTTCTGAAGAAAAAATCTCAGTTTGTAATATATTTCTATTTTTAATGAACTAGAAATTTTTAAAGCATCTCTCTGTGTCCGCATTTGTTTTTTTTAAATCTCTGTGTTGTGGGAGAGGAATTTTATTTTCTCTGTGTGTTTAGAATTCTTCAAAAATTCCAACATGGTATCAGAGCTAGTCTAGGCGCTTAGTGAACAAAGCAGAGATCACTCTTCATTGAAAAATTTATAAGAAGGTTGTTGAAGAGGATTTCTACAGCATAGAGAAAGCTTTTGTTTGTTTACACAGTCAAAAAAGAGTTTGATTATTTCATTTTTTTTTAACACAGTCAAGAAAACTGTTGTGTTTGCACAGTTACGATGGCAGCAGCAGGCACCAGCTTGAAAAATCCCCAACTTCCACAGTTTAACAGGAAGAACCATGATTATTGGGCAAGCACGATGAGAGCCCTATTTGCCTCACAGGAAATATGGGAGCTAGTTGAGAATGGCTACCTAGAACCAGCAGACGCAACAGCATTGGTTGCTTTGACAGCAACAGAAAGAGATTTGTTAAGATATAATAGGAATAAGGACTCCAAAGCCCTCTTTTATCTTCTTCAATCAGTGCACGAGAGCATTTTCCCAAGGATTGCAGCAGCAACAAAGTCTAAGGAGGCATGGGATATTCTCAAAACAACCTATCAAGGCATGAAGAAGGTGAAGACAACAAAGCTACAAATGTTGAGGAGAGATTTTGAAACTCTCTGTATGAAAGGGTCTGACACTATAGACTCATTCTTCACTCATGTTATTGGTTTGGTTACCCAGATAAGGTCTCATGGAGAGACACTTGAAGAAAGAAGAATAGTGGGGAAAATCTTGAGAAGTCTACCCTCAATATTTGATGCCATAGTAGTGGAAATAGAGGAGACAAAGGATCTCTCACTATTTGCAGTTGATGAGCTTAGTGCATCCCTGATGTCTCATGAAAAAATACTGAACAGAGGAACATATTCCTCATTGGAACAAGCTTTCAAGACTCAAATGTCTTTTTGCCAAAGCAGAGGTCAAGGTAGAGAAAACAACATAGGAAGAGGAAGAAGCCCACATAGAGGTGGAAGAAACAGCCCTGCAAGCACGAGTGGAAGGGGCAGTAATCAGAACCAGAATGAAGGCTCAAGCCAACATCAAGCTTATGGACACAGGTATGATAAATCCCAAGTCCAATTTCATTATTGCAAGAAATATGGGCACTATGCCAATGAACGTAGGAAAAAGAAAAATGAAATGAATAATAGGAAGAATGCTAATTTTACAAAAGAATAAAAGAACTAGAAGAATGTGCTATTAACATGTAATGTAGCACAAGATAGACAAGATGATGTATGGTTCTTAGACTCAAGTTGTAGTAACCACATGACTGGAAACATAGCAATGTTTGCCAATATAGATGAAAATGTTAAATCTAAAGTAACAATAGGGACTGATAGTAAGGTCTCTGTCATGGGAAAAGGAAGAGTAAGTATCTTGACAAGAAAAGGAGAACAGAAGTTTGTGCCAGATGTATATTATGTACCTGGCTTGAAATGTAATCTTTTGAGCATTAGACAGCTCATAAACAAGGGCTACAATGTATTCCTTAAAGATGATGTGTGCACAATCATGGACATACCTCCAAGCAAGAAAGTCATTGCAGAGGTTTAGATGACAAGCAATAGGATGTTTCCTTTCAAGCTCAGAACAGACTTGAAGGAAAGAAGAATTGTAGCAGATGTAACACAAGAGGTCTTTCAAGAGGAAGTAAGAGATGAAAACTGGTTATGGCACTTGAAATTTGGACATCTCAATTTCGGAGGCCTGAACTTGTTGCACAGAAAGGGAAGGGTAAAGGGATTACCATTGATTAAGAAACCGGACATCCTTTGTGAAGGCTCAATCTTGGGCAAACAACACATAGAAAGCTTTCCATTAGGGAAGAGTATAAGGGAAAAGACACCCTTATATATTTTCCACTCAGATTTGTGTGGACCAATGCAAACACCATCTTTAGCTAGCAACAAATATTTTTTGACACTCATATATGATTACACCATAAAGACATGGGTGTATTTCTTAAAACATAAGAGTGAAGTGTTTGAACAGTTATGCCACTTCAAATATCTTGTTGAGAAGCAGAGTGGGAACTACATCAAAGTGCTAATAACTGACAGAGGTGGAGAATACATCTCCAAAGAGTTCCTACGTTTCTGTAGGGAGAATGGTATACGGAGTCATTTTACCACAAGGTACATACCTCAGCAAAACGATGTTGCAAAAAGGAAGAATAGGACCATCATGGACATGGTCAGAAGTATGTTGAAGGAAAAACATTTTCCAAATGAGTATTGGGCTGAAGCTGTCAATTGTGCAGCGTATATCTTGAACATATGCCCAACTAAAGTTATCATGAACAGAGTTCTGGAAGAAGCATGGAGTCAAATAAAACAGTTTGTCACTCACATGAAATTTTTTGGATGTGTGGCTTATGCACATGTCCCAGATTGATTGAGAAAGAAGCTTGATGGTAAGGGGGAGAAGTGTATCTTTGTTTAATACAGTGATGAGTCCAACGCATAGAAACTCTATAATCCATCCACCAAGAAAGTAATAATAAGCAGAGATGTGCAATTTATTGAAGAAGAAGCTTGGGATGGAAGCTTAGAGAAAACAATGAATGTGAAGACATATGTGTCTCATGAAGAACAAGAGGAAGGGACAACAAAAAATAATCCCTCCTTGGTGGCTCCTCCTCCACTACCACAAGCACAAAAAACCACACCACAAGCTGGAAATATAACAACCTTGAGAAATCAAGGAAGTGCTTCTCCAAGCACACCACAAGGATCAGAAACTCCCTCGAGTTCAAGTGGAACTGTAAGTATACCAAGAAGATCGAGATTCAGAAATCTGAGTGAGATTTATGAACAAGGAGAGGTAAATGATAATGTTGGTCTAAAATCTTTATTTTCTTTGTATTGTCATGTTGATGACCCAATTCATTTTTAAGATGTTGTAAAGGAAGAAAAATGGATTGAACAATGAAAAAAGGGATTGGTGCAATAGAAAAGAGTAATACATGGGAGTTAGTGGACCTCCCTAAAGGTAAAGAAGTCATTGTAGTGAAATGGGTTTATAAGACCAAGAGAAATGCTGAAGGCAGGATTGAAAGGTACAAAGCAAGACTTGTTGTCAAAGGCTACAAGAAACAACAAGGAAGATATTATGAAGAAACCTTTGCATCGGTTGCAAGGATGGAAATAGTGAGAACAGTGTTGTCCATAGCAACACAACATAAGTGGAAAGTTTTCCAAATGGATGTGAAATCTGCATTTCTAAATGTAGTGTTGACAGAAGAGGTATATGTTGAAAAACCTCGAGGCTATGAGATTGAAGGCCAAAAGCATAAAGTGTGCAAGTTGAAGAAAGCTCTTTATGGGCTAAAGTAAGTACCGAGAGCATGGTACAATAGGATAGATGCTTATCTCACTGAAAATGGATTTGAGAAATGTGATGGAGAACCCACACTCTACAAAAAAGAAAATTATGGTAAGATTATTATTGTTGTTTTATATGTAGATGATTTAATCTTTACTGGCAATGAAGTTTCTCTCGCTGATTTTAAAGTAGTCATGAAGAGTGAAATTGAAATCACTGATTTGGGTTTTTTGAGATATTGTCTTGGAATAGAAGTAGAGAAAAATGAAAATGGGATTTTTATTTCCCAAGAAAAATATGTTGAAGAAGTGTTGAAAAGATTCAACATGCAGAACAACAAGGCAGCTGTAACTCTAACTATCACGGGGTTAAAATTGAGCAAAGAAGATCACAACAAGAATGTTGATCCGACATTATATAAGTGCATAGTTGGAAACCTCATGTATTTTACTGCAACTAGGCTGGATATTATGTACGCTGTAAGTTTAATTTCCATATTCATGGAAACACCAAAAGAGACTCATTGGCAGACAGCCAAGAGGATTCTAAGGTATGTGAATGGAATGAAGGGGTGCGGTATTTTATACTCCTCATCTGAAAATTTTAAATTGATTGGGTACACTGACAATGATTGGGCCGGAAGTGTAGATAACAGGAAAAGCACATCTGGATATGTGTTTCATTTGGGATCGGGAGCCATTTCATGGGCTTACAAGAAGCAACCTATAGTTGTTTTATCAACACCAAAGGCAGAATATGTGGCAGCAACAGCAGCAACATGCCAAGTAGTATGGATGAGAAGAATGCTCATAGATTTATGTCATGAACATGACAAAGGAACAACAATTTATTGTGGTAACAGCTGAGTGATAGCTTTATCAAAGAATTTTGTCTTCCATAAGAGAACAAAGCATATCGATGCAAAATTTCATTTTATAAGAGAACTAGTTAATGATGGTGAGATTGTTTTGCAGCACTGCAGGACAGAGGAACAATTTGTTGATATCCTCACAAAGCCATTAATGCAGAAAAGTTTTAACTATCTCAGGAAATTTCTGGGCATGAAAGAGAACAACAGTTGTAATTAAGGGGGAGTGTTGGAATACTAATTCCAATTTTCCACACACATTAGATGGACAGAAGAATTAAACTTTGATGGAGAAGGACGGTGACATGAATTCTGATGTGAAGAGTTGAAAGGACAACAACAACGATGAAAACCAGTTTTGCAATTGCACGCATCCTCCACATTTAAACATTCACCCACCGCAATGAATTCTCCAGCAACCATTTGTTTTTTAATTGATCGCACAGTAGCACCATTCTAGGGGGCAACAAGCCTGAGCAACAAGGAGGTGTGATGACCCACCGGAGGAGGTGATGTCACCTTCCTCCGAACCAATCAAATCATCTTAAGGGGGGGGGGAAAATAAATTGGCTCCTGCATAATGTTTGAACCCGAGGTGAAGTTTGTTTAAATGTTTTGATTTATTTTTTTATTTACTGTGATACATTTTGTTTTTAACTTAGGTTATAAGTGTTATATAATATATATTGTAAATATTTTATATTTACAATATATATAAATATTGTATGAAACATGAAGATATATACATGCCATGTGCATTGTGTAATATATAGAGAGAGTGCACTGTGTATTGTGCATTATGCCCGAAGGCATAAACAAAGACAGAGAAGAGCATTGTGTGCTTAGCAGTGAATAGAAAAGACAGAGAGACAGTGAAGCAGTTTTTGCAGCGCTGCGTGTGTAGCAGCCAGATAATTTTTTTTGTAAATCCAGAACTTTGTTCTGAAGACAAAATCTCAGTTTGTAATAGATTTCTATGTTTAATGAAATAGAAAGTATTAAAGCATCTCTCTGTGTCCGCGTTTGTTTTTTTTAAATTCTGTGTTGTGGGAGAGGAATTTTATTTCCTCTGTGTGTTCAAAATTGTTCAGAAATTTCAACAGACTGAACTGTTTGGTTTGGTAGCAGACCATGTGTAGTACTGAAGCTACATAAATTCCGGCTTCCGTATCGTACTGTCGACTTAAGCTACAAAAACACCTGTTGTAAAAAACTTAGATTTTACTGGTTTTGCAGCTTGCATAGAATTTTTATGATTTTTTCCATATCTTTTAAATATTTTTGTTGCCCATTTTCTATTTTTGTAGTATAAAGTTGCAACTACCACTCCTGAATGATATCTCCAATATTATATAATAAGATCAATCTACAAACTATGAGCATCACCATTACAGAATTCAAATGTTCATGCATTTTCAAATATAATGATAAATTTTATATTCTTTGAAAGAATTTTTCTTACAATCATTATCCGTTGTTATCCGATAATCTGCATCTCCCTGAGAATAAAACTCTTGCTCCGTTGGTGCAGACACACTTCGGTCACCATTTCTTTCTGCAGTTGAAGAAGAAGAATGTACAATGTTGGGCTTCCCTTATTGTTCACTAGTGCTTGCAATTAGATTACAATACCGGCTACTACTGGTGATTTCAAGAGCTTCTACTGGTGCATGGAATTCTTTTAATGGAGTGTGGACCACGCAACCGTCTGATTTCTTAGTTTGAAACTTGTGATGGATCTTTTGAGGATGACCCGCTTTGCCTGCACCATTTTCATGTGATTGGGTATCAGACATGAAACGTTAATGCATAGATAATATTGGAAAACAAAGAGACAGTGGTCAGACTACCTTGTTGCAGGCGAGTCTAATTTGTTGCTCTGTAAGATTTTGAGATACAAAGATCTAGATTTTCAAAACAATGAACAAACTTGCAAGAGAAGGAAGGAGCGTGCAAGAATAGAGAAAAGAATGAAATTAATTCTACAATATTGGTTTTGGAATCAATAAATAAAAGAAACTAATTTAAGCTTAGTTGTACATGCAATGACTATGGATATTTAAAGCTAACTGAAGCTAAGTGTGCTTTATGTTTTGCTAATGTGCACATGTACCACATGCAAGCAGTAAGTTAACTAACTAAGCCAAGTTCACATCACATGCAAGTAGTAAGTTAACTAAAGCTAATCTAGGTGCATGTACACCAATGCCCCCCCTTAAGCATAACTTAGGTGGGTGTGATGCAAAATGAATGAGTCCCGGCAACACGGCCATTTTAGGTACCATATACAATTCATAAAAAGGAGGAAAGAGGGAAAAATCAGTGGGAAGAAACCCCCCCCCCCCCCTCTCAAAATATAATGCAAAATTAGAGAAAATACAACTGCTAGGCAGTCGTGTCCTTCACCTTGAGACGATCTCGCAGGAATCGAAACTTATTCTCAGTGAAAGTCTTGGTGAAGATATCAGCAGTCTGCTCGGAACTAGGATAGTATTGAAGATCAACGATCCCATCATGAATGAGTTCTCTAATGAAGTGCATGTGGATCTCGATGTGTTTTCTCCACTTTCGCTGCACTGGATCTCTGCAAAACTTTAGCGTACTTTTATTATCGCACCAGATGACAGTTGGACGATGGACACTGATCCGAATCTCAGATAGGAAATGTTGTAGCCAAATAGCTTGAATAGTGGCATTGACTGCTCCTCTATACTCGGACTCTGCTGACGATAAAGCAATGGTAGCCTGCTTCTTGCTTGACCAGCAAACTAGACTGGATCCCAAACTAAGTACATAACCAGAGGTGGACTTTTGATCAATGGTGTTGCTAGCCCAGTCTGAATCTATGAACCCAATGAGATTCAAAGAAAAATTGGCTGCATAATGAATCCCATAGGTGATTGTCCCTTGGACATATAGAAGGATGCGCTTTGAAACATTCTAGTGTAACTCATGTGGCTCCTGCATGTATCTGGAAACTTCTCCTACAACATATGAGAGATCAGGACAGGAGTGAGTAAGATAAAGAAGACTTCCCACAAGCTGACGGTACAATGTGCAATCAATCAATGGTGTGTCTTTGCCATTCTCAAGCTTTATCCCTGATAAGAAAGGTGTGGCTGTTGGCTTGCAGTCACTCATGTGAAATCGTGCCAAAAGATCTCTAGCATACTTTGGTTGAGAAATGGTAATCCCAGAATCACCCTGATTGATCTCTAGTCCAAGGAAGAAATTTAGCAAGCCCATGTCATAGAAAACCACTTATGCAATGCAGTTTTAATCTCAGTAATGACAGAAGCTGAACTACCTATTATCAAAAGATCATCTACATAGAGTACTATGATCAACAAGGAGTCAATTTTCTTCAAAAAATAAACATTGTAATCAAATTTGCAGTGGACAAAATTTTGAGATAACAAATAAGAATCCATCTTTGTATACCATGCTCTAAGTGCCTGCTTGAGGCCATAGAGACACTTCTTTAGTTCTCATACCAAAGATGAATTGTGCATGTATCCCTGTGGTTGCTCCATGTAGATTTCCTCCTTGAGATCACCATGAAGAAAGACATTCTTCACATCCATATGATGCACCTCCCATCCTCTTGCTGCTACAATGGAGAGAGCTAGCTGAATGGAATCCATTTTTGCCATTGGAGCAAAGGTCTCATCATAGTCAGCACCATGTATTTGATGAAAACCTTTTGCTACAAATCGTGCCTTATATCGACTAACTTGGCCATTTGCTGCTTTCTTGGTCTGGTAAACCCACTTGCACCTCACAAGTTTATGATTGTAAGGTAGTGAAACCAAATCCCAAGTCTGGTTCTCAATGAGAGAGTTATATTCCTCATCCATTGTGGCTTCCCATCCAGGATGCCTAGGCTTCCCATTCAGGATGCCTAGTTTCTTCTGCATAAGTTTTTGGATCAGATGCATGCATCATATAAGCATGCATGGGCATGCATGGCTCCATAGCTAAGAGTGCTTGCAGATATTCCTCAAACAGAGGTATAGAGGCAGGATCATCAAGGATATCACTCATGCTATGCCATTTTTGTGTTGAAGGTGGTCGAGAATCTTCTGAAATACATGCAGAAGTATGATCTCGATGTTCAACAACTGGTAGTCCAAGAAGCGTCACAGGAAAAGACTCATCTTCATCAGAATTTTGATCTGAAGTTTCTTCTCCATACTCATCAATGAGTGGTGATGGAAACTTTGTAACAAGTTCATCCGTTGGTGCATGTAAAATATCTTCGTCAAACTTTACACTCCTTTCAATAAATAGCTCTTCAGTGTTGATATCAATAAATATGTACCCATTGACTTCATCAAAATATCCAACAAACATGCATGCTTTACTTTGAGGCTCCAAAGCCTTTCTCTTCTCTTTAGGAATGCGGGCCCATGCTCAAGATCCAAAAATGCAGAAATGACTGACTTCAGGTTGCATGCCAGTCCAAGCCTCAAAAGGTGTTTTTCCAGTAACAGATTTATGAGGAGATTTGTTCTGGATGTATGAGGCACAGTTGATAGCTTCAGCCCACAATTTCGATGGAAGAGATCTTGCATGCAACATGTAATTGGCCATCTCTTTCAAAGGTTGATTCTTCCTTTCAGCCATGCCATTTTTCTATGGAGTGTAAGGAACTATATGCTGCAACTGTATGCCTGCTTAATTACAAAGATCCTTCATATCTTTGTTGACCTATTTTTTCGCATTATCTGTGTGAAGTATCTTGATGCGTTTTCCAGACTGATTTTCCGCATGCGCTTTGAAAATCTTTAGATTTTGAAAAACTTCATACTTGAGTTTCAAGAAGTAAACCCAAGTGAATCTCGTGTAATCATCTATAATGACAAAACATATCTTGCTTTTCTCATTGAAAGCACTGGAAATGGACACATGAGATCACTGTGTACAAGTTCCAAAGGCAAAGAGGCTCTCCATGCATACCCCTTCTTTAATTTGTCTTGTAGATGCTTTCCAAGAGCACATCCATTACAAACACCATTTGAAAATTGAATGGTCGGCAATCCTTTGACCATCCCTTGCTTGCTAAGATGTTGCATATATCTGAAATTCAAGTGCCCAAATCTCTCGTGTCAAATCCTACTTTCTTCATTTGCATGTGTATTTAGAAAAATGGAATCTGGTTGAGTAACAAAATCAGAAAATTTATACAGATGAGATTGATCATTTACCTTGCCAGATGCAATCTTCAAGTTGGTTTGCATGTCATAAATGCTCACAGAATCCGGGGTAAATCCCACTTTCCTTCCACTGCATGTGTGTGTCATCTGATACACTGAGAGAAGATTCACAGAAAGCCTTGGAATATGCAATACATTCTCAAAAATTCCATCTTTGAATTTCACTCTTCCTTGTCCAGTTGCTACAATAGCAGAATTATCCCCCATGAGAATAGGAGGTCCTTAGTATCCATGTAGAGAAGAAAAGGATTCCTTTGAAGAAGCCATATGATATGAAGCTCATGAATCAATGATCCTTTCTTGCGGTGTAGAATGAAGAGAAATCAAAGCATGCCCATTACCTCTTGGATCTGGTGCTTTTTCTCCAGACTTCTTCTTGGCATTCTCAGGAATATGGTATCCAAGATTGTGTTACTGGAGTGTCTGCGCCATAATATCTATAGTCTTCTTCATGCATGTAGATTCAGGGTGAAAACCACGGTGGAAATAATTGCACAATTATTTCCCTTTCATTCCTTTCCTTTCCTTTGAGCCAGATGATCCATCATGGGGTTTGGGATTTCCTCCCTTTCTTGGATCAGGATCCTTCTTCCCTTTTCATTTCTGATGGTCTTTGGAATTTTCCTTTCCTTTTGCATGCATAGTAACTGCATGCACTTTGGAATTTTTAAGTGTGCCCATTTTGATGAGCTTATCCTGCTCATGCATCAAAGACTGAATAAAAGAATCCAGTGAGGGCATCTTCCAAGCTGCACCGGTTGCAGATCTTACTGTGTGGAATGTAGAGACGAATATTGCATACTCTGGACCAGGTTTTCATAAAATGGAAAGAATTAACTGATTTTATTGCTTGGATTTGTCGATCCCGCATCCTTTCAGATGAAGCAACAAGGCCTTATACCTTGTGAAAAAATCTTGAATGTTCTCAAAATTTCTCGGATCTAATCAGTTTAACTCATTTTTTAGAATGTGACCTTGCATTTCATCCCTTTTTCCAAAAAATCCTTCAAAATTTTCCAAAATTCATTTGGATTTGAACATGATTCAACATCAAATAGAAATTCTGGAGAGATATATAAACATAGGATGTCGAAGGCCTTGTCCATGCGATTGAAATATCTTGTTTTCTCTACTGGCGATGTTGGTTCAATTTCTGTTTCCATGGTTACTCGAAATAAGGCTCTACTTTTGAGATGAAGTAGAATCTTTGGCTTCCATTCGAAGTAAATATATGGAGTAAGAATTGCCGATTATGGAAACTCCAATTTAGACTCCATTATTTGTTGTTGCTTCAGTCTTCTGAACCTGCAAATAAAAATTGTTTGTGCACTGATTACAAATCCCTGTGCTCTGATACCATGTAAGATTTTGAGATACAAAGATCTAGATTTGCAAAACAATGAACAAACTTGCAAGAGAAGGAAGGAGTGAGCAAGAATAGAGAAAAGAATGAAATTAATTCTACAATATTGGTTTTGGAATCAATACATAAAAGCAACTAAGTTAAGCTTAGTTGTACATGCAATAACTATGGATAAAGCAACTAAGTTAAGCTTAGTTGTACATGCAATAACTATGGATAGTTAAAGCTAAGTGAAGCTAAGTTTGCTTGCTAATGTGCACATATACCACATGCAAGCAGTAAGTTAACTAACTAGGCCAAATGAACATCACATGCAAGCAGTATGTTAACTAAAGGTAATCTAAGTGCATGTACACCAACATGCACTAGAAAGATGTCGATCAGCCAATTTTCCACCCAAATATTTTTTTCAGTCTTCCCACGATCTGTGACCACTCTTTAAACCGAATTGTGATTTGACATTCTTTTCTTTGTTGAAAGCATCATGACCATGCTTTCCACGTGAACTTAGGAAATCTACAAGAAAGCCGAAACTGCAATATATTTCTTTGATGCGGCGATGATCATATGGTTGCAGTTGGGACTGAATAATATAATTGGGAAGATCATGACTAGGGTTTTTCTCATCAAGCTCGTCTTATTGGATGTCGACGCTACGTGTATTGGGTAGGGTTTCTTCAACTCCATTAAAGTCATCAAGTTCTCCCATGACCCCTATAACCAATGGCTCGGTCGTCGTTGCACCCAACATACTGTCACTTTCATCGACATCGACATTAACATTGACACCCGACATCCTTCTCGAGTCAAAGCAAAGGCCGAATGGTGGAAAGGGTGAGGCACGTAGCGCATCATTGGTACTCATACCGACAATATTGGTATGCCTTTTGTCAATGTGCTCATTAAACCCTGCAGAACTTGATCGCGCATGACGCCCTGTATTCCAATCCACACAGTCCGTCCAATTTCCATACTAAATTCTTAATATTTTAAATTTTAAGAATATTTCAAAACCTCTCGGAAAAATAATAAATATTTGAAATTTCTCTATGCCCTATTGTTAAATGTGAAGCCGTATGTCAGCGCCGAACCTAACCCAGCCGACCAACGCCGTCACTGACGACGCCGAACCTAACACGTCGCCCAGCCATCGTGATTGAATCTGTTTTTCACATGCAGAATTATCCCTCTTCTACAACTATAAATCTGTATTCGTGCCTCTGCGTGAGCATGTCAAGGCAAGAAAGTCCAGGCCTCATGTAATAAATCTCTCTGTGTTTTACTCTCCAGTTTCTGTGTGTGTTTAATTTTTTTTCTCCTGTCTCTGTTTACTTTTCTACCTTTGTTGTGCTATGCTCTGCTGCTCTACACCTCAACAACTGGTATCAAAGCCAGTCTAAATGAACTAGAAGATTCAATTAATGAATAGTTAAAAATGCCAGGAAATTCTACATACTGTTGTTTGCAGCTGCTCCTATCTGCAGTAAGGTTAGCAGCAAAGTTTTTCTGCTACAGCAAAATGCCCAAAACAGTTCTGGCAAATTTTTCCAATGCTAGTTAAATTCCTGTGAATTCCCTGCTACGATACAACTTCAAAAATCAGCGCGGTGGCCCATTGTTATAAGAGCGTCTGGAGATCATCCTCCACCTGGCGGCTAAGAAAGGAGCCAAAGTTGTCTGCAAAAGTCGCTTCCACAATCCATATTGGCATGAGGGCGGTCATTGCAAGCCATAATCCCATTTAATTTTTTTTTGGAGATTGCCATAATCGATATTGTGTGAAAGCATAAGCATAATCGTTAATGGTTATGTTTTATAATATTTTTATGTTTCATAATTATCATAAACCTATGTTATTATGAAACATAACATATATGTTTTATAATAATTGTTAGTGGATTTTTTTTTAAAGAAAAAAGAGAAAAGTAGTTTTTTAAGGAGATTGGTTTTGTCTTTTTAGAAGTGGATAATGTTGTAATAATTAAAGTTTTACTTTGTAAAGGGTAATTTGAGATTTTTGGGGTGCAAACTTTTATCAATAATGGAGACAGCAATAACTGATATGGAGAAGTTGAGCAGGGCTAATTTTTCCCTATAGAAATCACAGATGGAGGATATATTGATTTTAAAAGATCAGTATTTGTCGATTGAGGGTGTAACAAAGAAACCCTCATCGATGACAGATGAGGAATGGGGTAAGCTAGATAGAAAGGCGATTGCAACAATCCGCTAATATCTAGAAAAGAATGTGTATTTTAGTGTGTCCAGAGAAAAGACGGCAACAAGATTATGGAAGAAGCTCCATGATCTATATGAGAAGAACACGGCATCAAACAAAGTGTTCTTGATGAAGAAGCTTTACAATCTCAAGATGAAGGAGGGTGCTTCAGTTGTGGAGCAGTTGAATGAATTCAATATTATAACTAGTCAACTTGCTTCTGTTAAAATAACTCTAGATGATGAAATTAGAGCTATTTTGTTAATTTGTTCTATGCCATTCAGCTTGGAAAATTTAATTGTGGCTATGAGTACTTCAGCACCTCCAGGGACCCTGAAGTTTGATGATGTCAGTAGCAGTTTAATGAATGAGGAGATGCGACACAATTCAATTGTGGAAAAATAGGGAGGAGAAGTTCTAGCTCTAGCTGATCGTGGTAGGAGGATTGATCGAGGCCGAAAAGGGCGATCAAGATCGAGAGGCCAATCAAATTTAAGGAGGGGCAGGATCATCTGCTTTCATTTCGGAAAACCTGGGCACATGAAGAAAGAATGTCGAGCCTTGAAGAAAGGACAAAAGGATCAAAGACCGACCAATACAAATTACAAGTCATCCAACTCAAATGAAGGTGAGAATACTGCTGTAGTCACAAATGGTGATGTGTTATTTACTATTTCAGTAGAGGATGCATGTTTATATACATCTAGCGGTAGCTTTGATTGGATCCTTGACTCTAGGCATCTCACCATGTAACCCCATGCAAAGATAGTTTTGTTGCATATAATCCTGGTGATTATGGTAGAGTGCATTTGGAGAATAATCATTTTTGCAGTATTGTTGGAGTGGGAGATGTCCAAATCAAGATGAAGAATAGACAAGATATATTGTTGAAACAGGTCAGACATGTACCAGAAATGCACATGAGTTTGATCTCTATGGGACGGCTAGATGATGAAGGCTATTCCACGAGCTTTGGAAAAGGACGCTGGAAAATTAGCAAAGGAGCATATGTCGTGGCCAAAGGACCCAAGACAGGAACACTGTAACCATTGAAGGCAAAGATAGGAAAATCAAATTTGGTTGTTGTCACAAGAGAAGGAAATTTAGCAGATCTGTGGCATAAGCGCTTGGGTCACATGAGCGAGAAGGGTTTAAAAATCCTTGTTGGTAAAAATTTATTACCAGGTTTGAGATCCTACAATCTTGATCTTTGTGAGCATTGTATATATGGTAGACAAAGAAGGGTTTCATTTCTTAGAGGTGGTCATGAGAGAAAGAAAAATGTGTTAGAATTGATACACTCAGGTGTGTTTGTACTAGTTAACATCAAGTCATTAGGAGGAGCATCATATTTTGTAACATTTATAGATGATGCATCTAGGAAGGTTTGGGCCTATCCCATGAAAAGTAAAAGTGAAGTGTTTGAAATATTTCAGAAATTCCATATTTCTGTTGAAAGAGAGACTAAAAAATTGCTCAAGTGTCTAAGAATAGATAATGGTGGAGAATATTTCTCAAATGCATTCAAATAATATTGTAACAGGTTTGGCATAAAGCATGAGAAGACTGTGCCTGGTACACCTCAACAGAATGTTGTTGCAGAACGAATGAATCACACCATTATGAAAAAAGTAAGGAGCATGTTGTCCAATTCCGGTTTGGACAAACATTTTTGGGCAGAGGCTGTGAGGACAGCTTGCTACCTCATAAATAGATCTCCATCTATAGCCTTGGATGGAGGCATCCCTAAAGAAGTTTGGACTGGTAAGAAGTTGAATTATTCTCATTTTAAAATCTTTGGATGCGAATCATTTGTACATATTCCAAAATAAAATAGAACTAAGCTAGATGATAAATCTATGAAATGCATTTTTCTGGGATATGCGAATGAAGAATTTGGTTATCGTCTATGGGATCCAGTCAAACATAAAATAATTAGAAGCAGATATGCTATATTTAATGAGTCAGAAATGTTTAAGAGGAATGTAGGTGAGGTGGAATTCAAGAAATCTATTGACAGGTTTGAAGAACAGCATGAAGAAATCCCACCAATGCAGGAAAATGGGCAACAAATTCAAGAGCAAGAAGGATAGCAAGGGGAAAGTGATGAACACCAAGAAGGAATCTTGCAAGAACCTTTACAGGAGATTAAACCTAATAATGCACCTCCACAATTGGTTTTCAGATCTTCTAGGCTTCATAAGCCTTCACAAAGGTATCCTCCTTCAAACTATATCCTATTGATTGATGAAGGTGAGCCTAGTTGTTTTCAAGAGGCTTGTAAAGTTGAGCACAGTAAAGAATGGAAGAAAGAAATGGAAGAAGAAATGAACTCTTTGATGGAAAGTAAAAATTGGGATTTGGTAAATCTCCCAAAAGGTAGAAAGGTTTTGCAAAACAAATGGGTATATAGAATTAAGCATGAAGGTGACGAAAAGAAGGAGAGGTATAAAGCAAGGTTGGTGGTGAAAGGATTCACCCAAAAGGAAGGTATTGACTTCACTGAAATTTTCTCACCTATTGTCAAAATGTCATCCATTAGAGCCATTCTTGGTCTTTTTGCTGCTTTCGACTTAGAATGTGAACAGTTAGATGTAAAAACTGCTTTCCTTCATGGAGAATTAGAGAAAGAAATTTATATGAAGTAGCCGAAAGGCTTCATAGAAAAAGGCAAAGAATACCTTGTTTGCAGGTTAAAGAAGATTCTTTATGGGTTCAAACAGGCACCTTGACAATGGTACAAGAAATTTGATTCATTCATGTTAGAACATGGTTTTCATAGGTTAGAAGCTGACCATTGTGTCTGTATCAAGAGGTATGATCAAGGAAAATATCTCATATTATTGTTATATGTGGATGACATGTTGATTGTTGGACATGATAAGAATATGATCAATAGGTTGAAGAAGGATTTGGGTCCAGCACAACAGATATTAGGCATGAGGATCATGCGTGACAAGGAAAACAAAAGATTGTGGATGTCACAAGAAAAATATATCAAGAAGGTGTTTGACATGTTTAATATGAAAGATGCCAAGCCAGTTGGTACACCCCTTGCAGCCCACTTCAAGTTGAGTGCTGAGTTATGTCCCAGTGATGAAAAAGAAAAGGAAGAAATGAGCAATATTCCTTATGCTTCAGCAGTTGGCAGCTTAATGTATGCCATGGCATGCACATGACCAGACATTGCATATTCAGTGGGAGTTGTGAGAAAATTCCTTTCCAATCCAGGAAGCCAACATTGGCAAGCAGTAAAATGTATTTTCAGATATCTTAAGGGTACTAGTCATTATTTCTTATGTTTTGGTAATAATGATATTGTGCTTGAAGGTTTTACAGATGCAGATATGGATGGAGATATCGAAACCAGAAAGTCCACTATAGGATATTTGTACACATTTGTAGGTGCAGCTGTATCTTGGGTGTCAAGGCTACAAAGGATAGTAGCTCTCTCTACAACAGAAGCAGAGTACATAGCTACAACAGAGGCTTGCAAAGAAATGTTGTGGATGCAATGATTCCTAGGAGAGTTAGGAATCAAGTAGGACAAGTATGTGTTGTATTCTGATAGTCAGAGTGCCATTCACTTGGCGAAAAATCCACCATTTCACTCAAAAACCAAGCACATTGACTTAAGGTACCATTGGATTCGACATGTGTTGGAGGAAGGGAAGTTATATTTGGAAAAGATCCATACAGATAAGAACCCTGCTGATATGCTCACTAAAATTCTAACAAGAAGTAAGCATGAGTTATGTAGAGGCATGATAGGTATCGGTGTGACTTGATTCAAGATTCTTCATTCGGCTTCAAGTGGGAGAATGTTAAATGTGAAGCCGTATGTCGGCGCCGAACCTAACCTAGCCGACCAACGCCATCACCGATGGCGCCGAACCTAACACGCTGCCCAGCCATCGTGATTGAATTTGTTTTTCACATGCAGAATTATCCCTCTTCTGCAACTATAAATCTGTATTCCTGCCTCTGCCTGAGCATGTCAAGGCAAGCAAGTCCAGGCCTCATGTAATAAATCTCTCTGTGTTTTATTCTCCAGTTTCTCTGTGTATTTAATTTCATTTCTCCTGTCTCTATTCACTTTTCTGTCTTTGTTGTGTTGTTCTCTGCTACTCTACACCTCAACACCTATCAAATTAAAAAAGATTCTCAAAATTAAATTAAAGTAAAAGTATTTACCAAAATTAATCTAATAAAAAATTTAATAAAATTCAAGCTTACCCGCCTGCAAAGAATTTTGTATATTGGTTTTACCAGAATCTCCACATAACTTTGGGTGTAGCCAATCCCAAATCTCCTACCAAATTCAAATTCATTCACACGACAAGTTAATTCTAACTTACTCACATCCACTAGATTCGAAGAGGCGCGAAATCAAATCAGTTGGCTATTATTACAAATTAATAAAATGTTTTTCTAAACTTTGAAATCAAACTTATTTATTATAATTTGAAAATTTTGATAAATATGAAATAAAACTTATTAACTATTGCTCTAATCCATAATAAAATCATAAGATACTATCATATGGTAAGATACTAATGTCTGAAGGAGTATTGAAGTGTACCTCTCTCACATAATCATAATAAGTCAACATCTTACTAATTAAAGCAGAATGAGTACGAAAAACAATGTTATTATAATAAAATATTGATGCGCTAAAAATCTAACTTGGAATAACCTACAGTGTAGGGGAATCCAGGGTCCCGGGATTTGTTGTCTATGTGGATCTGCTAATGAGGACAATAGTCATCTTTTCTATGAATGCTCTTTCTCCATAATGACAATGCAAATCATTTGTAACAAACTGAATTTTGTTATATCTGACTATGATAACGCTCAAAATTGTTTCACATGGTGGATTGAGCCGGGTGTTGGAATTTTTGAATATTTCAAACACACAAGGAGAACATAGAGTCTTCTCTTACAACATAGAGATTCAATATGAAAATTTCGATTGCTGGACAGAGATGACACAAACTTTTCTTTTCATTAACTAATACAAAAATTATGATTCTATCTTCAGAACGAAGTTCTGGTTACACAAATATTTAGATGCTTCAGACGCAGCATTACAAAATTTCCTCTCTGTCTCTTTGTCTGCCTTCGGGCATTACAAAATAACATACACAGTATTTCTGTGTAAAACAACAACTAACAACATTACATTAAAAAACAACTATGCTATCCTTTACTTTATATATGGTGCGGCATTTTAAAACATAGAACATATGCGAAATCCTTTCCTATGGCTCCCTGCGGAGGCACTCTCCCTCGGGTACATTTGATATGTGTTGTGCCCCTACACAAAATCTCCACCGTTGATCTCTGGTCAACATATGATGCTTTGGTCAACTGCGAAGGCACCCCGTGGTTCTTTTCAAAACCTTTCACTACCCCCGTAACACTATGATTAATAAAAAACAGAAGACTTTAAACTTGAACTTCAAATCCTTTACAAACTACAATGGATTCTTTTCACGTTACAAAACGCCCCTACGTCATCAGACCAAAAACGATCGCGAATGCATTTTGATTGGGTGTTGCTGGGGCCCGCGGAACTCACACTAAAATATAAACCCGATCACATAAAAAATTCGCATAACAAATCCTGGTGGTGACGTTATGGGAAAATCGAACACGAATCAACGCGATTGGTCCACGTGGCAGTGAGACCACATCGGCGCATCGGCGATCGGTGGAACAATGGTTTTGGTGGAATGAACTTTGACGAAGCGATGAAGCGATGAGAAATTGTGCGATGGTGCGATGAGCGATACGGGGACCACATCGCATCGGCGCTTCGCATCAGCGGATGAGCGGAATACTTGGTGACATTGGCGATTACGATGAGCGATTGCGCAATGTGCGATGAGCAACATCGGCATCACCACATCGCATCGGCGATAAAACTCAGTGGTGAACATTGCTATGGTATGGAACACACGTCCATTGCGATATGTGATGTGCGATATCGCAACATCACATAGCGGCGGGACTTCATATCAACAAGACGCTAACACATGCATTCGGCTATTGCGATGTGCGATGGCGGTGTGGACCACATCGCATCGCAAGTACGGCTTTGAAAAATAACGTGGTGGGGACCACAAAAGACTTGGCCCATTCATAAAAGTTAAAGACTTGGCGCTTTTAACAAAAACTTCTTCTTTTTGGTTGATGAGTGCTTAAAATCCCGAAATGACTATTTCTAATAGAAACCTGTTGTTGCATGGTTTGAACCACGAAAGTCTTCATTTCCTCTGCAAAAGACGGTTGCGGCCATAAAAAAATTCAATTTCATCTCTGCAATGATGGCTACGGCCCATAAACATAAATTCTCTCCTTACTGCTTCATTAAACTCTATTCAATACACGAAGGTGTGCACTCAACCTCTGTTGCCCCTGTTTGTACCCTGTTTCTACCTGCACAGGGTTTGCAGGTGAATTCAATATTTTCAACACTCCCCCTTAAATTTAGTTGTTGGGTTATCAGTCATACCCAGGAATTTTCTTAAATATTCAAAACTTTTATGTCCCAATGGCTTTGCCAGAATGTCTGCAAACTGCTCCTTTGTTCTACAATGCTATAAAACAATTTCTCCATTGTTCACCAATTCTCTGATATAGTGAAAATTTGCATCTATGTGTTTCATTCTCTTGTGAAACACAGAATTCTTTGATAATGCAATAGCTGAGCTATTGTCACAATAAATCATTTTCCCTTTTACCTATTCTTGACATAAATTCCTCAACATCCTTCTCATTCACACTGCTTGACACACTGTTGCTGTAGTTGCCACATACTCTGCCTCTGCTGTAGATAATGCTACAATAGGTTGTTTCTTAGAAGCCCATGAAATGGCTTCTGAACCCATATGAAAAACATAACCAGAAGTACTTTTCTGGTCATCAATACTTCTAGCCCAATCACTGTCAGTATATCCAATCAATTCAGAATTTTCTGAAGTAGTATACAAAATACCATACCTTTTAGTTCCTTTCACATACCTCAAATTTTTTTTTGCTTCTTGCCAATGTGCTTCTTTTGGCCTCTCCATAAATCTAGAAATCAAACTAACAACATGCATAATATCTAGCCTAGTTGCAGTCAAATACATGAGGTTGCCAACTATGCTCTTATACAAACTAGGATCAAAATCCTTGCTGTTGTCCTCTTTGCTGAGTTTCAATCCCATTACTGTGGGAGTAATTGCTGCCTTGCAATCCTGCATATTAAATCTTTCCAAAAATTCATTTACATATTTAGCTTGTGAGATAAAAATCCCATTTTCATTCTGTTCTACTTCTATTCCTAAGAAGTATTTCAACAATCCCATATCAGTCATTTCAAATTCATCTTTCATGACTCTTTTAAAATTTTCAATGAGGCAATTATCATTACCTGTGAATATCACATCATCAACATATAACACAAAAATGAGCATCTTACTATCTTTTTCTTTGATGTATAATGTGGGTTCTCCTTCGCATTTTTCAAACCCATTTTCCAGTAGATAGGAATCTATCCTACTGTACCATGCTCTTGGTGCTTGCTTCAGCCCATAAAGAGCTTTCTTCAATTTGCAAACTTTGTGCTCTTGGCCCTTTTCCTCATAGCCTATAGGTTGTTCAACATAAACATCTTCCATTAAAACTCCATTTAAAAATGTTGATTTACATCCATTTGGTAAACCTTCCATTTGTTTTGTGCTGCTATGGACAACATTGTTCTCACAGTTTCCATTCTTGCAACTGGTGCAAAAGTTTCCTCATAGTCTCTTCTATGTTGCTGCTTATATCCTTTGACAACAAGTCTGGCCTTGTGCCTTTCAATCTTACCTTCAGCATTACTTTTGGTCTTGTAGACCCATTTTACTCCAATGACTTCTTTCCCTTCTGGGAGATCAACTAATTCCCATGTTTTGTTCTTCTCTATTGCATTAATTTCTTCATCCATGGCTTCTATCCATTTTCTATCTTTTATAGCTTCTTAAAAATGAATATGATCATCAACATGACAGTATCAAGAAAATAAGGAGTTCATACTTTCATTTGTTGTCTCTTGCTCATAAATTTCATTTAAATTTCTGAATCTTGTTCCTCTTTCATTTGATGTACTTGTGCTTGAAGTAGCACTCGAATCTGCTCCATGTGGCATGCTTGGAGAAGCACTCTCATTTCTTCTCGAGGGTGTTCTTACTCCTGCTTGAGGTGTCCCTTGCTGTCCTTGTGTTGGTGGAGGTGTTTCTTTTGATGAGGTGTTCCTTTCAGCCATATCTTCTTCATCTTCATCATGAGACAAACAGTTTTTAACATTGATTGTTTTCTCAATGCTTCCATCCCATGTTTCCTCTTCTATGAATTGCACATCTCTCCTTATAACAAATTTCTTTGTGGATGGGTTATATAATCTATGTCCCTTGGATTTTTCACAATATCCAAGGAAGATGCACTTCTCCCCCTTATTGTCCAACTTCTTCCTCAACCGATTTGGAATGTGCGCATAAGCCACACATCCAAAAACTCTCATGTGGGTGACTCCCTGTTTTCTGCCATGCCACACTTCTTCTGGAACTCTGTTCATTACTGCTTTTGTTGGGCATCTATTTAAAATATGCACAACACAATTTGTAGCTTCTACCCAGTACTCATTTGGAAAATGTTTTGCCTTTAGCATACTTCTCACCATTTCAATGATGGTTCGATTCTTCCTTTCAGCAACTCCATTTTGCTGCAATGTGTACCTTGTTGTAAATTGTTTGTGTATGCCATTCTCTCTACAAAATCACAAAAATTATTTTGAGATGTACTCACCTCCTCTATCAGTTCTTAGGACTTTGATATGCTGCCCACTTTGTTTCTCTGCAAGAGCTTTAAAATGGAAAAATTTCTCAAACACTTCACTTTTATATTTCAAGAAATAAACCCATACTTTCCTTGTGAAATCATTAATGAAGGTCAACATGTAATTGCTGCCCGATACTAATGATGTTTGCATCGGCCCACATAAATCTGAATGGATAATTTCTAAGGGTGCTTTTGCCCTTATGCTCTTTCCTGATGGAAATTTTTCTCTGTGTTGTTTGCCCAAGATGCAACCTTCACATAGGCTGTCCAGTTTCTCAATCAATGGCAGTCCTCTTACCATTCATTTTCTATGCATCAAATTCAGACCTCCGAAATTGAGATGTAAAAATCTCAAGTGCCATAACCAATTCTCATCTTTCACTTCCTTTTGAAAGACCTCTTGAGTTACAGCTGCTACATTCTTTCTCTTTCCCTTCAAGTCAGCATTGAGCTTCAGTGGAAACATTCTATTGCTGGTCATTTTCACTTCAGCAATAACCTTCTTGCTTGGAGGTATGTCCATTATTGTGCACACATCATTTTTGAAGAATACATTGTAACCTTTGTTAATGCACTGCCCAATGCTCAAAAGATTACATTTCAAGCCAAGAACATAGTATACATCTGGCACAAATTTCTGCTCACCATTTCTTACACAGATACTTACCCTGTCTTTTCCCTTGACAGATATCTTAGTATCAGTTCCAGTTGTTACTTCAAATTTAACATCTTCATCAAGATTGGAAAACATTGCTATGTTTCCAGTCATGTGATTACTACAACCTGAATCTAAGAACCATACACCATCCTACCTATCTTGTGCTACATTACATGTTAACAGCACATTCTTTGGGTTCTTTTCTTCTCTTGCTACATTAGCATTCTGCCTATTATTCATGTCATTTTTCTTTTTCCTATATTCATTGGCATAATGCCCATATTTTTTGCAATAATGACATTGGACATTGGATTTGTCATACCTTTGTTCATGAGCATGTTGGTGTCCACCTTGTTGGCTGCTGCTTTGGCCTTAGCTTTGATTCTGATTGCTACTCCTTCCATGTGAATGTGAAGAACTATTTCTTCCTCCTATGTTTTGGCTTCTGCCTCTTCCTCTTCCTCTGCCTTGACCTCTTCCTTTTCCAAAAGGCATCTGGGTCTTGAAGGCATGCTCCAAAGATGGGTTTACTGATCTTCCTAATCTTTGTTCATGAGTCATCAGCGATGCATGAAGTTCATCTACTGTGAACTTTGAGAGATCCTTTGTCTCTTCAATGGTGGTTACAATTACATCAAACCTTGAGGGTAGGCTCCTCAATAGTTTCTCCACAATCCTTCTTTCTTTAAGTGTTTCTCCATGGGACCTTATCTGGGTGACCATCCCAATGACATGTGTGAAGAATGAGTCTATGTTATCAGACTCCTTCATACATAGAGTTTCAAAATATCTCCTTAGAAATTGTATTTTTGCTGTCTTCACTTTCTCCATACCTTGATAGGTTGTCTTAAGAGTATCTCATGCATCTTTGGATCTCGTAGCTATTGTTATCCTCGGAAACACACTCTCATGTACTGCTTGATAAAGATAGAAGAGGACTTTAGAGTCCTTCTTTCTATTGCTCTTTAGCAGATCCTTCGTTGCCTGTATCAAGGCATTAAACTCTTGTTCATCTAATGTTTCTTCAAAACCGTCTTCTACAAACTCCTGTAAGTCTTGTGAGGCAAACAGGGCTCTCATGGTAATGGCCCAATAATCATAGTTTGTCCCATTAAATTGTGGAAGCTGAGTATTTCCAATACTCATATTGGTGTTTGGTCCAGCCATTACTTATAAACTAAACTCTGAAATAAACTTGACTTTGTTTTTTTTAAACAAACTGTCTTTCCTTCTTTAAAAGAAAAAAATATGTCTCTGAGGGCTGCTCTTTTAAACAAAACAACAACTCTGTTTTTTTTGAGAAATACCTGGACTTAATCTTCTGTTGGGCTTGCTGGAGTTCTATTGGTGAACTGTTGCAACAAATCCTTATTCCTTCAGCTTCTTTGACACCTTCAAAGAGCCTGGATTAGCTCTAATACCATGTTGGAATTTCTGAATATTCCGAAAACACAAGGAGAATACAGAGTCTCCTCTTACAACACAAAGATTCAATATGAAAATTTCAATTACTGGATAGAGATGACACAAACTTTTCTTTTCATTAACTCAAATAAAAACT
The DNA here is from genome assembly GCA_034641835.2 of Pinus albicaulis. Lineage (NCBI taxonomy): Eukaryota > Viridiplantae > Streptophyta > Pinopsida > Pinales > Pinaceae > Pinus > Pinus albicaulis. The sequence continues at coordinate 2,092,785,340 of CM076575.1, read as the reverse complement.
AATACAAAAATGATGATTCTATCTTCAAAACGAAGTTCTGGTTACACAAAGATTTAGCTGCTACAGATGTAGCGTAACAAACTTTCTTCTTTGTCTCTCTGTCTGCCTTCGGGCATTACAAAATAACATACACAGTCTGTCTGTGTAAAACAACAACTAACAACATTACATTAAAAAACAACTATGCTATCCTTTACTTTATATATGGCGTGGCATTTTAAAACATAAAACATATGCGAAACCCTTTCATGTGGGTCCCTGCGGAGGCACTCTCCCTCGGATACATTTGATCTGTGTTGTGCCCCCGCATAAAATCTCCACCGTTGATCTTTGGTCAACATATGATGCTTTGGTCAACTACAGTGGCACCTCGTGGTTCTTTTCAAAACCTTTCAATGGCCCTGTAACACTATGATTAATAAAAAACATAAGACTTTAAACCCGGACTTCAAATCCTTTACAAAATGCAATGGATTATTTTCACGTTACAAAACGCCCCTACGTCATCAGACCAAAAATGAGAGCGAACGCATTCTGATTGGTTGTTTTTGGGGCCCGCAGAACTCACACTGAAATATAAACCCAATCACATAAAAAATTCGCATAACAAATCATGGTGGTGATGTCATGGGAAAATCGAACGCCAATCAACGCAATTGGTCCATGTGGCAGAGGGACCATATCGGCGCATTAGCGATCAGTGGAAAAATGGTTTTGGTGGAATGAACTTTGACGAAGCGATGAAGCGATGAGTGATTGCGCAATGGTGCAATGAGCGATGTGGGGACCACATCGCATCGGCGCTTTGCATTGGCGGAAAACAAAAGCGGATGAGCGGAAGACTTGGTGACATTGGCGATTGTGATGAGCGATTGCGCGATGTGCGATGAGCGACATCAGTATCGCCACATCGCATCGGCAATAAACCTCGGTGGTGAACATTGCTATGGTATGGAACACACGTCCGTTGCAATATGCGATGTGCGATATCACAACATCACATCACAGCGGGACTTCATATCAACAAGACACTAACACATGCATTCGGCTATTATGATGTGCGATGATGGTGGGGACACATCGCATCACAAGTTCGTCTTTGAACAATAACTTGGTGGGGACCAAAAAGACTTGGCCCATTCATAAAACTTAAAGACTTGGCACTTTTAACAAAAACTTCTTCTGTTTGGTTGTTGTGGTCTTCAAAGCCGAAAAAGACTGTTTTTAATAGAAACCTACTGTTGCGTGGTTTGAACCATGAAAGTCTTCATTTCCTCTGCAAAATATGGCTGCGACCATAACAAAATTTAATTTCATCTCTGCAATGGTGGCTGCGGCCCATAAACATAAATTCTCTCCTTATTGCTTCATTAAACTCTATTGAATACACGAAAGTGTGCACTCAACCTCTGTTGCCCCTATTTGTACTATGTCTCTACCTACACGGGGTTTGCAGGTGAATTTAATATTTTCAACACAGGGCAAGAACTATAAGATTATTCCAATCTTATTTCAGTGGAAGCCTGTGGATGTGCGAAAACCGTAGGATTTTCGAGGAACTGAAATGCTTTCCAGATAGGATAGGAAATCAATCCTATCCCAGTGAGATAATATGAAAATTATTGAAAATCCTCTCTCGAATTTATCCATCAGAAATCGTCCCCACCAAAATATGAAAATTATTGAAAATCCTCCCTCGGATATATCCATCAGAAATCGCCCCCACCAAATAACCTTTCCAGCAGGGTTTTTCGATGGTGCGGCCCAAAACCATAGGTGTGGTTGTGGAGCATTATTGATGATTACTCCCTCAAGCCATTATAAGATATATTGGTTTGGTGGTATGGGTAGCAACATGAGGCGTGAGACTTTAGCTTTATGGGGGTTAATGTGGTTTGCTCATCATCTATGCACAGAGGGACTGTCCATTTTCGGGGATTCTCAAGTCTTGATAGATCACCTAAATAAGGGCTTTGCATTGAATCACGACCTCTTGTCATCTTGGATGGGAAGGATCAAGGTCCTCCCTGAGAAGTTCACCGAAATTACCTTCAGCTACATCTTCAGGGAAAATAATTGCCAAGCTCACAGGTTATTGAAAATGAGACTGAGGGAAAGATTTGGGGAAATGCATTATGAGCTAATTGATGAAACAGGTAATGAAGCTAAGGGATCGATTCTTTTTTCTTAATTGTCTTTGCTTTCCACATGTTGTTGGGGAGTCGTTGGAAGGATTGATGGGCTGATACCCCACTGTTGACGAATGGACTATTCAACTTGATAGAGGATATCAATCTGTTTAGTTTGTATGGTACGCAGTTTTTTATTTCAAAAATGCCAAAAAGGTTTATGTTTAAGCTTACTTGAGGATTTTTATCACAGAACATATATTGAATGAATATCTGATGATGTAAAGAACAGTAACTAGAGAGGCATGGTAAGAATTTTTGTATGGGAATTAGAAGCTGTAAGTAAGTTCATCGAACTTGAAAAGAAACTGTAATATTGAACATTATAAGTATTTTGAGCTGGTACTAAATATAAACCAACGGTTTTTTTAGCGTCAAAAAAATTAATAAAAAATTGATGAACTGGAAATAAGTTTACATTTTAATGTTTAAATAAATTATAAATTTCAATCCAATATTATTGAATATTCAGCTGATTTTCAAAGATATCTTCTTGGAATTTCATCTGCGTACGGTAGATTCAAAAATAAACATATTGTTGCACTGTCTCCTGCCAATTTCATTTAAAAAAGTATAATTGTTTGTACGCTTAACCAGAGACGAACAGAAGATTAATTAAAGAGATTCTACGAATCTGAAGTACCTTCTTCATGTTCAATCGGCGCTGCTTTCCGAGCTATGGTAACTTGCAACTAATCACAATTTCAATGAACACAAAGTGATGTAACTGAACATCGAGGAAGATGGGTTGAGAGTTGCAAAGAAGTCCCTGGAATAATATGTGAGTGGAAAAGCGCAAAGCAAGAAATGTAATATATCGTGGACGAGATTAGGCCCTTAAAACATACACTTCTGTAAATTATTAATGATGTCACTGCAATAAATTTTTAGTATGTCCACTCGTCTAAGATCCCTAGAAATACTATAGGAGATAGGAGATCATGATGTAAATAGGAGATCATGATGTAAATATTATTATTATGAATATTGTTTATTTTTGTGAGTATTATTAGAAGCAATGTGTTAAGTGGACTATTATTATTATTTTATGGAAATAGTAATAGATGAATAACTTACTTAATACACATAGTTGAATTCCAAAAAATGATATCTAATTATTATTAATGTTTACATTACACTTCTCATAGTGTAGTTGATTTTAAGATATGAATTAAGTATATTTATTTTAATTAAGAGTTGATAGTTTTGAGAAAAAAAACATATAAAAGAATTATTAGAAATTTAAAAATTATAATTATTTTTACTAGAAATTAAAAATTTATAAATATACACTAATTATTTTTAGACTTGTTTATTGAATATAATTTTAATTTAATTCTTAATAATTATATGATGGATATAGTGGAGATATAATTTTTAGAGCCTATTCATAGTAGTATACACAACAAAAATTAAAATTTATTTTGAAAATAATTATGTTATTATTGTTTTTTAATTAAATTAATTAATTTAAAAACAATGTCATAGGAACAAGTGTATGTGGATAGTAGAGATTTAACTTTCATGGAATATTTTACTAGTATAGATGTATCTTAACTACAAATCTAGCAAGATGTGAGAGCAATCAAATCTCTTAGAGGTTCAAGCCCTTTGTATACTGTAAAACTTTAAAAAAAATTACACATTACATCTTTCTAGAGACTTTATAGATAATGGTAAGATGAATCTTTCTCTATATATGAGAATGCATAAGGTCAAAATGTAAAATAATGATAGTTAAAATGCTATACCAATAAGGATTTAATTTAAACAATTTATTTTGATTATTATTATATATAAATTCTTCACATTGAAATAATTTATAATTTAATTTAAACTATTTATTATGATTATTATTATATACAAATTGTTGACATTCAAATAATTTAGATAACATGACTAGTGACACAAACTTTTTATGGATTACATTGCCTACATTTTTTTTCTATTAATATATATTGATAAAAACACTTCTTCTGAGGCGCATACCTGTATTGAAAAGAAACCACATTTCAACGAAGAAATCTTCTTATGTGGCAACAAATCAGTCTCCGATCCTGCGGAAGATTTTTGCGGTGGGTTTGACAAGTTTCGATCCTGGTAATTGAAGCAGATCAGAAAAACTTTAGAGTGTTTTGTTGCCACCCTGCAACTTCTGGATGAAAACAATTTCTTCTAAACTTCAATTTTGGGACAACATGAGCAAGATTTATATCTACCAAAAACTCAGCCTCGAAGGGGCGGTGACAACCTCACATTAGATAGTCTTTATGAGTACAGTGAGCCTTTAGAAATATGAAAAGAATAAAGAGAAAATCATTTTAAACTAGAACTAACGACAATTCTTGATAACAACCACATATCATTAGAAAATAAAATAACCACACTCAAAATTGAACTCCAAGAAATGAAAGGTAAACTTCAAGAAATAGAACATAGTAAACAAACAATGGTCGAAGAAAATGAAACCTGGAAAAATGGTCTTAAAAATCTACAAGAACAACTACATACTAACTCAGCCCTAAATAACACAGAAAATAACTTAGATATTAAACCCATCAAAGAGGAAATTAATAAATTAATTGTTCTCGACCATGAGGGCCACAAACGAGCCTTAAATCGTATAGTTGTGAGTATAGAGGACTAAAAATTTTAAGTGACCAACATTAGTCTAGAACTCAGTTGCTCCTGATTTTCCCAAAAAACATCGTTTAGGGCCTTAAAACGGCTTTGGAAGTTCAAGACCTGAAAAACTACTAAAAATAGTAAATTGTGCTATAATTAAGGAAACTCAAAAACTCAAAGAAACAATGGTGGGGCCCCAAGTGGAATAGGCAGGTGGCCACCAATATCCACCTTGATCATATAGCCTGCTATATAAGGAACACTTTTTCCTCTTACATGTAACTTCATAAAATTGACCCCTTTAATCAATACATTTCGATCGAAATCTTTGATTCTACCACCAATAGGATCTTTCTTGCAATCTGTTATTTCGCTCGCATCAACTCTACATCCTATAAGAAGAACAACCTGGATAAGAATTTTCCTTTCAATTCTTTAGAAAAAGGCATCTTCAACCTCATAAATGATGGTAATATCCTTTTACTGGGAAACTTTAATGCTAGAACTGCTACTAACCAAGCCATTACATTAAAAAAAAACTTTAACCCCGAACCCTTGTGGCTTGATGAATATACTAACTTAGCTAATAAAATCAAGAGAAAATCTGAAGACATTATCGATAACTTATATGGCACCGACCTCCCCAAACTTTGTAGTTCCCAGGACCTGATTATTTGTAATGGTATTAACAAATGGCCCCTCTCCAGTCAGATGACATGTTTCCATGCGCTCGGTAGCGGTGTTGTGGATTATGCAATTTCAGACATCCTCGTCCTCAACCATATTACAAACTTTGAGCTTCTTAATGGATTTGAGCCTGACTATGACCACAGACCTCTGTCTCTATCCCTCAATCTTGTTATGCATACCACATTCATGCAACGGACCAATGAAAGAAAAAGACACATTCTCTTCGATAGAAGTAAAACCGACCTCTTCTTAAGGGATTTTGAGAGGGATTTAGGCCCCATAAATTGTAATAATAACATTGATCAAATTTATTACCATTTCACTACTATCCTTTCCAACACCATTAACAAGTTTTCTAATGATATTTTGTCTAATCCATCTAATAGAACTTCCAATCCATGGTATGATAAAGATTGCAAGATGGCTAGGAAAGTGATCAGATATAGTCCTAATGAAATAATTAAGTTGCAAAATATCAGTATATACAAAAATATCATCAAGAGGAAGAAAAACCATATATTAATAAAAGATAATATTATCTTCTTCGCCTTTCTGAAGTTGCGCCCAAAACATTTGGCAGAATGTTATTGTCCATAAAACCAAAGATAACCATTCTATCCCCTTTGAAAACTAGGACAACTATCTTAAAAAGTTGTATGACTCTCTAGACACCATGGGCACCACCTTAATCACTCCAATTAAGGAGGATGTAATCTCTCTTGACAGCATTGAGTATGGTCTTAATAAGCTAACTAATGGGAAAGCTAAAGATATTGAAGGATACCAAGATGAGATACTTAAAATGGGAAGATATATCCTCATTCCTTATCTCCACAAGCTTATCAATTTTTTTTTAACACATGGCTTCCCTCAGCTTCAGATGCAAAGCCTTATTGTACTTATATTTAAAAATGGGGACAAGAGTGTTCCATCCAACTACAGGACCATTATGGTTAGCCATATCCTGGCCAAGATTTATGGGCTCATTTTGGAGAAGAAGCTTAGCCTTTGGCTTGAAAGCCACGGAAAAGAGCTAAAGAACAAGATGGTTTTAGGAGACATCACTTGACTATTTACCATCAAGTCACTCTTAGAATCATTGCAGAGTAATGTCACAATAGTAAAGTCGATATCTTATGTTGCTTTGTGGACTTTAGAAAATATTTCGACGTTGTCCCTCGAGATAAAATTTGGGAGAGACTTAAAGAGATCATGGTCCCCCCTGAGCTGAGGATTGATGTGATGCATCTCTACGAGACCTTCACTGCCAAGATTAAGACCAAGGATGGGTGGTTTAAAGAAATTAATTGCAATATTGGAGTTAAGAAAGGGTTTACCCTATCCCCTACCCTTTTTGGCATATAAATATATAAGCTAAAAGAGTGTCTAAAATCTGCAGGGTGAAAGGGAATCGAGCATGTTGGTGTTCTCATTACTCGTCTCCTCTATTCCGATGATATCATTCTTCTTGTAAAAAGCCATGACGACCGTGACAATCAGCTCCATATTCTTCATGAATAATGCTCCAATATGGGTATGATAGTTAATACCAACAAGACTAAATTCATGATCATTAAATCCAAAAGATCACCCATGGTGGTTTCATGTATAATAACCAATTCTTAGAATATGTTTCTTCTTATAATTTTTTGGGCATTCACTTCCCTCATCATCTCAATTGGAATTATAGCATTGAGAAAAGGATTATTGGGGGTTGGAAGGCTTAGTATGAGCTTGAAAACAATTGTAAGTCAGTTGATCTTTAAATTTGGAATAAAAAGAGGTTCCTCTTTGAGACCCTTGTCACCCCTGTTGTCTTATATCGATGGGAAGTTTGGGGTTACAGTAAATCTAGAGAGTCATGGAGGAAGATTGAGAGGATTCAAAAGAAATTAATAACCTACAACCTTAAGATCAAAGGAAATACTTCCAATCCTATCCTCTTGATCGAATCTGGTTTGTCCCCCATTGAAAGTACAACTATGTTTAGATATCTATTGTATAAGAAGAAGATTGACAACATGGAATAAAAAAGGCTCCCTAAAATTGCTTCTAACTGTATTCAAAACCCTCACCATTGCCTCAAGCACAGGTGGCATAATGATGCCCATTCATGGCTCAACCATTGGGGAATTAAGGTAGAGCTCAATATGGGGAGCAAAGATAATATCAAAAATAATATTACCTCTAAGTTTAAGGACAAGTTGAGGGAGGAACGGGAGCTGGAGGGTAAAAGGAAACTAAGATTATATAAGGAAGTGATCAACCCCACCCTTGATAATCAGAATTATCTCTCTTTTTTTTCTGACAATAAGAAAAAAATAAACATCACTAACATAAGAACTAATTCCCATGATCTTCGAAGTGAGACCAAGTGGTGGTCTATTCCCAAGACCCGTGGGAATGATAGAATCTATTAGGTTTGTGATTCTAAGCAAGTGGAAGATGAAGGACACTTCCTTTTAGATTGCCCAACTCTTATTCACATTCGCTCTCAATTCCATACCATATGCCACACTTCTAATATTTTTTACCTATTGATCCAACCCACCTATAGTGATCTTGGAGAACTTATTTCCCTTCTCTTTGACCGTAAAAACAAGATTTTGATGAATCAAAATTAGATTATTTATCCTCTCTTAAGGTCCAATAAACTACATTGGTAACGGATGGTAACCATCGTCGTCATCATCATCATCATCATCATCATTATATTAAAATTTGAATTAGTTACACATCTCTCTAGAATTGAATCTTTTTATTATTTTTCTATTTTCACATTTCCCATATATATATATATATATATATATATATATATATATATATATATATATACTTGTGTTTGTTTCTTCTAAAGTTCATATTAAAATAAATTAGTCTAAAAGGATATTAAAATTAATTCTTTAGTATATAAAATTATCTTATTTTATATGGACATGTAAATATTTTATTTACAATTCAAAGTGATAGTGAAACATTTTTACCATATCTCATTTATAATGGGTTGTAATATCAACAACAGATGTAGTAAGTAGGATCAAATTTTTATAATAATTTTAAGTAAAACTAACCAAATATGCATATTTATTTTTTTATTTTGATTATAGTCGACATTATTTTTAATTTAGAAAATATATATATATATATATATATATATATATATATATATTTTAAAGGGACACTTGTCAAAACCACATTGAGTACATATGGAATTACACATCGCCTCTCAACTCAATAATATTCGTAGAGTATAAAAATCAAAGGTTGAGAGATTTAACTTCTATGGAATATTCTATAATTTTCATAGTAGAATATACAAATCAAAGGTTGAGAGATTTAACTTCCATGGAATATTCTAGAATATTCATAGTAGTATACACAAATCAAAGATTGAGATTTATCTTGAAAGTAGTTATGTCCATTTTTTCTTTTAATTATATTAATTAATTTAAATTAGACTAAAAAATGTTATATAAAGTGAGTTTTGATTCTTTGGACATGTGGCATTGATAAGCAGTGGTATTGTAAAAATGTATGTTTAAAGCTTAAGAATCTACATTGTAAAATGGGATAAATCTCCATGATAATATTTTGTTCCATGTTTTCTTAAATGTATATATGTTTAACTTATATTTTAATTATTTTTATATTTAATAATAATAATTTAAAATAAAGTTATAATTTAATTTATTTTTTATTACATTTTTTTTTTAATTTTACCTTGATATGTGTCCTGAAGGTGTAGCTCAATTGAGGGTCACTGTGAAAATGAAGTATTGTGGAAACAAGAGATACAACATTCAATTCCCTTGGAGTAACCTAGTCTATGGAGAGGAGGATAGGTCTTAGACCCCACAGTTATAATAGTAGTGACCCAAATCGACCTTGTGTCATGCAAGTGCAAAACCAACCGAGTGGTCAGAACCGACCTTCTGTTTTGGGAGTATGACACCAACCTAGTTATTGATTCCTCTACTTACAAAAAATAATAATAATAAATAAGATGAGAAGTATCATGGAATACGTTTTTTTATGCTTATTATAGGTCAATGCTGGACCATATAATATTACCTCCAAGTTTAAGGACAAGATGTGGGAGGATCGAGAGCTGGAGGGTAAAAGGAAACTAAGATTCTATAAGGAAGTGATCAACCCCACCCTTGATAATAAGAATTATATCTCTGTGTTGTCCAGCAATAAGAAAAAATGAACATTGCTAAGATAAGAACTAATTCCCATGAGCTTCGGAGTGAGACCACGCGGTGGTCTATTCCGAAGACCCCTTGGAACGATAGAATCTATCAGGTTTGTGATTCTAGGTAAGTGGAAGATGAAAGGCACTTCCTTTTATACCACCCGCATCTTACTCACATTCACTCTCAATTCCCTACCATATGTCGCACTTAAAATATTCTTGACCTATAAAGCCAACCCACCTATAGCGATCTTGGAGCACTTATTTCCCTTCCCTTTAACCATAAAAGAAAGAGTTTGAAGAATCAAAATTATATTATTTCTCCTCTCTTAATGTCCGATAAAACACATTAGTAACAAATGATACCCATCATCATCACCATCACCATCATCATCATCATCATAATTATATTAATAATTGAATTAATTACACATCTCTATAGAATTGAATCTTTTTAGTATTTTTCTCTTTGTACATTTCCCACACACACACACATATATATACTTGTGTCTGTTTTTTCTAAAGTTCATATTAAAATAAATTAGTCTAAAAGGAGATTAAAATGATTTATTTAGTATATAAAATTATCTTATTTTATATGGACATGCAGATATTGAAGTGACAGTGAAACATTTTTACCATATCTCATTTATAATGGGTTGTAATATCAACAAGAGATGTAGCAAGTAGGAACAAATTTTTATAATAATTTTAAGTAAAACTAACCAAATTTGCATATTTATTTTTTTATTTTGATTATAGTCGACATTATTTTTAATTTAGAGAATATTTTATTTTTAATTTTAAAAGGGACACTTGTCAAATCCACATTGAGTACGTACAGAATTACACATGGCCTCTCAACTCAATAATATTCATAGTAGAATATACAAATCAAAGGTTGAGAGATTTAACTTCTATGGAATATTATATAATTTTCATAGTAGAATATACAAATCAAAGTTTGAGAGATTTAACTTCCATGGAATATTCTAGAATATTCATAGTAGTATACACAAATCAAAAGTTGAGATTTATCTTGAAAGTAGTTATGTCGATTAAATTTATTTTAATTAAATTAATTAATTTAAATTAGACGAAAAAATGTTATATAAAGTGAGTTATGATTCTTTGGACATGTGGTATTGATAAGTAATAGTGTTGTAAAAATGTATATTTAAAGATTAAGAATCTACATCGGAAAATGGGATAAATCTCCATGATAATATTTTTTCCAAGTTTTCTTAAATGTATATATGTTTAACTTATATTTTAATTATTTTTATAGTTAATAATAATAATTTAAAATAAAGTTATAATTTAATTTGGTTTTTATTACTTTTTTTTTTTTTTAACTTGATATATGTCCTGAAGGTGTAGCTCAATTGAGGGTCGCTATGAAAATAAGTATTGTGGAAACAAGAGATCCAAGATTCAATTCCCTTGGAGTAACCTAGTCTATGGAGAGGATGACGGGTCTTAGACCCCATAGGTATAATAGTGGTGACCCAAATCTACCTCATGTCATGCAAGTGCAAAACCAACTGAGTGGTCACAAACGACCTTCTGTGATGGGAGTATGACACCGACTTAGTTATTGATTCCTCTACTTACAAAAAATAATAATAATAAATAAGATGATAAGTATCATGGACTACATGTTTTGATGCTTATTATAGGTCAATTCCGGACCATATAATATTACCTCCAAGTTTAAAGACAAGCTGTGGGAGGATTGGGAGCTGGAGGGTAAAAGGAAACTAAGATTCTATAAGGAAGTGATCAACCCCACCCTTGATAATCAGAATTATCTCTTTGTGTTGTCCAGAAATAAGAAAAAAATGAACATCTCTAAGATAAGAACTAATTCCCATGAGCTTCGAAGTGATACCGAGCGGTGGTATATTCCCAAGACCCCTTGGAACGATAGAATCTATCGGGTTTATGATTCTAATCAAGTGAAAGATGAAAGGCACTTCCTTTTAGACCACCCGACTCTTACTCACATTCACTCTCAATTCCCTACCATATCCCACACTTACAATATTCTTGACCTACTAAGCCAACCCACATATAGTGATCTTGCAACACTTATTTCCCTTCCCTTTGACCATAAAAACAAGAGTTTGAAGAATCAAAATTAGATTCTTTCTCCTCTCTTAAGGTCCGATAAAATGCATTGGTAACGAACAATAACCATCGGCATCATCATCATCATCATCATCATCATAATATTAAGAATTGAATTAATCACACATCTCTCTAGAATTGAATATTTTTATTATTTTTCTCTTTTCAAATTTCCCATATATATATATATATATATATATATATATATATATACCTATCTCTGTTTCTTCTAAAGTTCATATTAAAATAAATTAGTCTACAAGGATATTAAAATAATTTATTTAGTATATAAAATTATCTTATTTTATATGGACATGTAAATGTTGTATTTGCAATTCAGAGACAAAGTGAAACATTTTTACCATATCTCATTCATAATGGGTTGTAATATCAACAACACATGTAGCAAGTGGGAACAATTTTTTATAATAATTTTAAGCAAAAACAACCAAATATGCATTTTTATTATTATAGTCTGACAGTATTTTTAATTTAGAGAATATTTTATTTTTTTATTTTAAAAGGGACACTTGTCAAATCCACATTGAGTAAGTATGGAATTACACATCGCCTCTCAACTCAATAATATTCATAGTAGAATATACAAATCAAAGGTTGAGAGATTTAATTTCTATGGAATATTCGATAATTTTCATAGGAAAATATACAAATCAAAGGTTGAGAGATTCAAGTTCCATGGAATATTCTAGAATATTCATAGCAATATACACAAATCAAAGGTTGAGATTTAGCTTGAAAGTAGTTATGTCTATTTTGTTCTTTTAATTAAATTAATTATTTTAATTTAGACAAAAAAATGTTATATAAAGTGAGTTATAATTCTTTGGACATGTGGTATTGATAATTCACGGTATTGTAAAAATTCCTATTTAAAGATTAAGTATATACATCTTAAAATGGGATAAATCTCAATGATAATATTTTGTTCCGTGTTTTATTAAATGTATATATGTTTAACTTATATTTTAATTATTTTTATAGTTAATAATAATAATTTAAAATAAAGCTATAATTTTATTTAGTTTTTACTCTTTTTAATTTTAACTTGACATGTGTCCTGAAGGTGTAGCTCAATTTAGGGTCGCTATGGAAATGAAGTATTTTGGAAGCAAGAGATCCAAGATTCAATTCCCTTGGAGTAACGTATTCTATGGAGAGGAGGACGAGCTTTAGACCCCATAGGTATAATAGTAGTGACTCAAATCGACCTCGTGTCATGCAAGTGCAAAACCAACCTAGTGGTCAGAACCAACCTTATATCATGGGGGTATGACACTGACCCAGTTATTGATTCCTCTACTTACAGAAAATAATAATAATAATTAAGATGAGAAGTATCATGGAATAAGTGTTTTGATGCTTATTATAGGTCAATGTCGGACCATTTCATTTATATAATTTTACAAACATATTTTTATATATGAAGTTGGAACTAAGAGGAGAGGTTATTTTATGTACATGAAAGAAAAATGTTTTCTTTTTCACAAGAGTTTAGGCCTAACTACTATAACCGATTAGAATCATATGGTCCACTTTAGAAAACAAACCTACCAATTAATTTAAATCCAAAAAATTAATTATTTTTAATTCATAGAAAACAATTTGTCACTCATGAGTGGTTGAGTCGGTTATTCCCCTCTGGATTCCAAGCTTCGCTCAATCTTTCGATGAGTTTGGTTGGGGTTTACTACATCTCGGTATGTACCTGTGAGTCTCAACACAATTGCTTACGAATTATCCAATAGCATAGTCTAATTCACGAAAGGGTCTGTATGGACTAACTCCCTAATCTACTGCCAACCCATCCCATCATGAATTTTATGTTAGTAGATGTCACAAGACATATGGCATAAGTGGCATCTTATGAAACTCTCAATCATTAGTGGTTGCAATGAGTTGATATATTGGGTTTATTTAACACAATCACAAATGGAGTAGCCTAACAAAATTAATCTAAAGACATGGTATTCACAAATTTTGTTAGATAACTAATCCCCGGGTCAGTTTGTGAAAGGGTAGTTGGGTATTAAAGTTCAAGAAACCCTAGGAATTGATTCAATGGTTTCTTGATGTATTTATATGTACATTATTGTACATCATTTGTGAGACATTCATTAATATATTGTTGAGTTTTTTTCCAGTTTGTGTGTCTTACAGTGGTATCAGAGTGGAGGTTAATTCTACCCTGTTCAATATTGAGCCATTAGTTTTGTGGCTTTACTAGCATTCTATAATTCCTCTATATGAACTGAAGACTGCACATTGGATTATCCATAGAAATTTTGGATTTAATGCATCATCGAGAAGAAGTATACAAGTGACAGACTCATGTAGAACTGTGTGATCGAACCCGCATAGAATATTTGTGGAGAGTGTTGGAGCCTTTTTGAGTTATCATAGATGCCCTCCCAAATCAAAAAAAATAACAAAATTTATTATTATAAGGGGGTCGGTGGCTATGACCCCACTGCCCCCATATTCCCGAGCACATATTATGGCCATTGTAGCAAATTATTTGTGGGAGCCACAACTATGACCCCGCATCCCCAACCCACCACCTATTAATACAACGGTGCCGACAGAGGTATGGGGGAGGGCCAACCAATGTGGGCCTAATGCCCAACGTGTCTTTTAAAAACATATGGCGCAATTTAAAAAAAATAAAATGTGCAGTTTTAAAAATAGATTTTTCCTCATTAAGGAGGGGTCAGGGTTTAACCACCTGACCTTCTCCCACACATTTTGGATCTCAACCAACTAGGCTAGTGGCTCCCTTGGGAAGTTTTCCCAACATTCTAATAGATAAACATTTCAAATAAGCATTGCACCCAAGCATACAGGAGCAGGCATAGAAACAAAGGCAGCGGAATGATGAGCAGTGTGTATGAGGAGGCGAAACCACAATCTGAGCCATTTTCCAGAGGGGTCAGATTTTCAATTTGTCAGAATAAGGCAAGTTTTCTATGGATTATTCACTACTCAATGACACGAATCCAACGGTTCTATCCATTTCATCATCTGAGGTCTCCAATTTTTGGCCACTTTCAAATTGGACAGGTATAAGGGTGTAATTCCTCATTTTGTACTTGTACTTTCATTTTTTCCATTTAATGAAAGAGGATCTCACCACTATTTGAGCAGGGCCCAGAGACATAGTCCCTCCTAGACGAACTCCGATATCAAATCTGTCTCTTCTTGCATGATGTTAATTTCTTCTCTCTTTTTACGTTTATGCCTTTAAAGTTTCTTGTTTAAAGCTGCAATTTCCACATGTAATTCTTTCACACATCTCAAGCAAAATATTTTGGATCATGCATAGAATAACTTAAGCCAAATGATGGATTCAATCCGCTGCACGGTAGGTAAGGGATTTCAACGAGGTTACTATATGATTGGATTTATGAAATAAGTTTGTAACCATGGGCATGTTTTTTTTCATTTTGGCAGAGCAGGTTTGTGAAGTGGAGTTGTATGGAAAACTGGAGGTATTGAATACAAGAATGGGTCCAGTTGTGGCATGAAAAAAATATAAATTCACTGAATATCCTCAGTCTCAAATTGTGAATGTTGTAAGGGAGTGAGGGGATGTTGTAGGAAACAATGAGCACTCGAAGAGGCTATTACCTTGGAATTCCAATGGAGCAGTGTGTGATCATTCCATGGGCCATCATTCAATGAGAAATAAATACAGTATTGGCCCTACTTCTACTTTTCATCCTCTTCTTGCCTCCTCCCCTTCATCCTCATTTATTAGAAGGTTTCAAACAAAGGATGCATTGTTGTATGCAAAATATTGCAGTCGAGGAATGTTTTGTTATCCGGGAAACCATAATCTAGGAATGGAAATACAACACCATTTACTTATTACTTTTATTTTAATTGTATTCTTCCTCACAGTCCTAGAAGATTTGATGTATTCTCACTTTTGTTAGCTTTGGAGTCTGGAATTTAGTCAAACGTTTGTCATCATTTCAGAAATATTTTTCGAGGCAATGTCAATATTTTTGTTCACAATGATGTTGTAGCATCCATGGCAAGTGGAGCGACATGGAAACTTCATGGTTTTGTGTTGATTGTTGGGACTGGAACAATAGTGTATGGTTTTACATAAGATGGCGGAGGATTTAGCTACTAGTGCAGGACCAATCTTGGGTGATTAGGGAAGGTTCTTTTTAGCATTGTTGATCTTTAAATAGCACAGATATTGTAGTTTTATGGTTTACCTGAATTCGCAAAAGAATTTTTTTATTTTTTTTTGGACATGTATATAATTGTCCATTTGTTTAATTCAACTTAGAAGTGTGAATGTTGTTGTAATGTTCCACAATCGGGAATGCTCATGAATCATGCATTAAAAACGTACTTCCAACAACATATGCAATAAAACAGTAAAATGATCACTTGGATCCCATAGATACATCCATCTATCATCTAAATACAAGACGATATCAGAAAGAAATTAAACTAGGTGGGTTAAACAGACCTCCCACACTAGTGTAGCTGAAAATGACTAAAACCCCAAAACTGCATTTTCCCGGAGTTGTTGCATCAAAGGATTGCGCAGTCTTATGAGGGTATTAACTTAGAAAATAAGAATACAAATGGATATACTCATGTATTAGATAATCATGCTCATAAAATGAGATCTATTCTCCTTATGCAAAACACAAGATAACCCGGTAAGGGTTTCTTGTCAAACACTCTACATACAAGAATGTGATATTCAGTAATTTACTGAATCACCACTACAACACTGAAGCCTATGAGAGTACAAGGCTTAAAAGATGTTTTATCTGATGTATATCCCTCAAGGGCTTCCTCCCATGAAAGGATGAACCTCTCAATCACAAGGAAACTCAGCAGCGGAGCCACCAAACCATGCTCTAAGCACCGCCTCCAAAATAACGCATTCCCTAGCAAAAACAGTGTTGGGAATGTATGGGAAATGTATGGTATGATACCACAGATCTGAAATAATCTTTGGAGCCCTCAAAATAGATCTCTCAAGTGAAGCAAAGCTTCCTCCAATGAGAAACAAGGTCAGAAGTTGGGATTCCAATCCCTTCCACTGTTGCACCCAACAACACTGCACAATCTCCGACAAATCTATGATGATGATGTAGGCTGAAGCTTGGCTTGAAAACTTGATGTGGAATGATGAACAAAAACTCTCAATGAGGCTCTTGAAGGAGAGACGTGGGATTCCCGCTCGGGAACACCCAATGCTAAACAATACTGCAACTTTGCTAAGTAGAAAAGCAGCAACAAGTCTTGGCAGACAAGAATAATAAGCTAGAAAATCTAGAATAATGTTTCCATCCTCTTCCTTATATAATACATGAGTTTTCTTTCCGTTGGCCCCACTCAATTAGGTTACTTCTAACCCAAGTTACATCTCCCTCCAAAATTGCATTATTCATCCTTGGATTCCTCCTCCACTAAAACTGTGCTATTGACTTAGTCAAAGAAGCTTGAATTTAACCTTGTTCACACATGGAGGTGTCGTATTGAGCTATAAAGAGTGCCCCGTTTCACACTTAGAGTTTTTTTATCTTCCTTAGGGGACTTATGGGCTTTTCTACCCATTTGTTCACCGGCTAAAGCTGCTGCTAACTCTAATGTTCCATTTAGCTTTGAGGCTAAAATTTTGGAACATTACAGTCCTCCCCTCAAAAATATTTACTTGTCCTCAAGAAAATGTATAAGGAGAGAAAATTTCTCCACTCCTCCTCATATGTCTTCCCATCAATAGCCTCCATCACTGCATCAAGAGAATCTGCAAATAAACTGTCATCCAATGCTCTCTCCCAAGCGGGAAAAACCAAAGTGTTTGCATCCATCAAAGGTGGGAAGTGTGAATGGAAACCTGCTTGCTGTCTCATGGCCTCCACAAAGTAGGGGTGATGATTATCATGGTGAATGAGTGCCTCCCTTACCCATGCTATCATCCAAATGAAGTGAGTCACCCTCCAACATGGTAACTCATGAAAAGTCTCCTCCACTTTGTGCTCCTGACATGTAGGTGGGCTGAATAAATGTACATGATAGGTAAGATGGCCTATCCCACGTTGTCCTCCTCTCCACTCATGATAAGTGTAGAGGGCAGACTGATCTTGGACTGAAACATGATTGCCCTCCAATGGCAAGAAGAATATTTAGCCTTCAATGACTCTTCCCCCAAAATCATGAGACATGCCAACCCAAACCATTCCATTCAAGATGAATGGCACATCATCACCACATGGCATCCAAATCAGAAAATGGCTGAAGGTTATGTGCAAGTTTGGATGATACATATGGTCTCTCTAGTGGACACAGCGCAGTTCTTTCAACTGTTGATGTAGAGCATCAAGTGGCAAGTTGTCCTCCCAAGAATTTGTAGCTATGCATGTTAGATCATCTAATATGAAGTATTAAGCTAAAATGTAGACCAGCTGTGCATAATCAAATTAATACAACACTTTCGCAAGGTCATGTAAAGATGGGTCATCAACACCACTAGATTTGGCCCTAAAGTGACCATGAAACCCATAAATAATCTTGCTCTCATCTGGAGCAATGCACTGTTTATATATGGTGAGAAAGTACAAATACTCAATAGAGTAATAAACAAGCACATCAATGTCTTTCTTACCATGCATCATGTGTAAGCTTAAATTGAGGTCCATATATAAGTTCCCCCATGAGGATTCCCTCATAAAAATCTGCAAGAAGAAGGGATACATATACTCCTTGGAACACTACATCAATAAGAACAATCTCCCATGTGTCAGCACTGTAGGCCTTATAAATAAGGCTCAATGAATCCTCCCTTTGACATTCCACATGCCAAAGCTATCCACCATCATGCTGCTAAGTGATAAGATCTTCTTCCGACATGGAAGTCTCTCATGATCCTTTAATGCTGAAGAGTATCCTCCTTGCACCATGAATGTGCCTTTCTTCTCTTCAGAAACATCATGAAAAGTATGGGAAGAACTTTTCCCATACTCTCCCAAGTGCAACCATAGAAACAACAACTTTTTCTGCTGCCTCATCTCTCCCTCATACAAGTCACAGAGTAAGGTCCTGAAGGTCAACTTGTATGATGCCCCATACCAACAAGTCTTCTTCTACTATATCATATGGGTGCCATGCCATCCAATTGGTTCCTCTCTCCATACAAATCTCTCTTTGAGAAAAAACATATCAGTAATACATGAGAGAAGAGTACAATAAAAACAATTTTCCAAATGACAACCAGAGAGTGAATCATAGTCCCACTCATGGAACCAGTGCAGTGCATCCTTTTCCTTCATAAAAATAATAATTAACAAGTGATTTACCAGCAAATTTTTCACTGCCACAGTCATTTCATAAGATGAAAACATGGAGTTATAATTTGGTGTCAATGGTGCACACCAAGAATCATGTGGCTTCCCCCACAAACCATCAAAAAGATAGCCAAGATCAAAGCTACAAGTACATCATCATACAATATGCAAGAAGAGATAATTCTTCTTGTTACATCATGATTCTCAAATAAGTGAAAGAAGTACAATACCAAATATGAAATGATACCTCCTCCATCATGTACTTGAGGTATTGAGTTGAAATGGCTCAACTGGAAATTATCCCTCACTCTCAATGAGTAGGAAGGTGGCTGTGACATCATCTCTATCACCATCCAGGCTATGCATCTTTCCATATGCTAAAATATTTCATGATGAATGCCCTCCCAAGTGAACTCCTCCATCAACTAAAAATAAGCATCAAAGTGCATAGAAGAGAAGTCCTCATGTGCTGCATGTAACAATTTCTCCTTAAGACTAGAAGCTCTAGTCAAGAAGACTCTACCATGTAAATAGATGACCACATCATCCACTATGTATCTGTCATCTCCATCTGAGTCATCAAGAATCATGCATGCACCAAGATCCTTGGAGTACTCTACCAAAAGCTGAGACCTCCAATAAGGATCAATCCTCCTCAAAGACAGCGCTGGTGATCTGGCATGTGAAGCTCTCCTCTTGCTACTGCCTACTAATTTGACATCCCCCATGTCAAATTCTTCCCCCAAACTCTTCACCTCTCCAAAATCCAAGAGTGGTGAACCCAAAGACAAGATATCTCTCATCAACTGTAGATCAGGTGGCCTCCCAGGTAGAATGCCTCTATGTAGTGAGACATCAATTTCAAGAGTAGACTGCTCATGTGGTTGGGTAACCTTGCCCTTGCTCTCACAGAGCAATACATTCTGCCTCCTCTTTGTACTGGCTTTATGAAATAGAGAAGGTTGTGTGCTCCTCATCAACTGATGTTGCTTTTCCTCCCTACCTCCTCCTTCAGGTGCAATGCTACACAATCATGCTGCTCATTGATTTTTCTTGGACCTCTATGTATGAGATCCTGGGGAAATTCTTGTAAGGATACAAGAATCCCTCCTGTTGGAGTATGTGCTCCTCCCTCCTCTGCATGAGGCATTAGATGTGCTCTAGATGTTACAGCGTTATTTCCCTCTTCTTCATCAATGTGTGTAGGCAACATCTCAACAATTGGATCCTTTTGTGAAAAAGTGATCCCCATGCCCTCTTGTTCAAGAATATGAACTGGAGGTTTTGCTTTCGGCAATGTGTAATACAAGAAATCAGCTCCTCCCATGGTTTTCTGAAATGGATTTTCCTCCATCACATGCAAGGGTTTTGTTTTCTCAAGTTTTCCTTGTTCATGTGTCTTAGGAATTTTTTCACCAAACCTCTCCATCAATGTTTTTATGAATCTTACATAAGAGAAAGTGTTGGCATTCTTTAAGGAATAAGATTCAAAAATCCACCATGCATGATACTTACCTCTAAAATGCAGCGCTGCAACTCTGATGGCTTCATCTTCAGGAATGTGATGCAACTACAAATAGGAATCTAGCTCCTTCACCCAAGCTTTAGCTGAACATGTAGGTGATCCGGAAAAATTAGATAGGTGAAATATATCTGCATCCTACTACTTGCACTTCTCCACCTAGATCTTGAAAAACTCCTGGAAATCAGTATGATCTCTAAATCTCTCAGTTTGAGACTCATACTCATACAATAAATCACTAATAGTTCTCCTCTTAGGCATTTTTCCTCTTCCCATCCATCTCAATATAGCTCTGGGCACTTGACTGCTCTGTGCATCATGGAGTGCAGCTGCATGCTCACACTCACCATGTGAAAATCTAGATTCAGCTCTAGATTCAACCTCCTTTGGAGATCCCATCTCCAATCTCATTTTCTTCAGCTCTCCTTGAAATCTCTGCATAGATTTTGGAAGAATCTTGGTAAGCTTGTCTTCCTTTCTTCCTTCACATAATGAATATTTCTAGATTCTATCCATCTCTCCTTCCTCTGATAGTTGGATCTCATAGGCTGAGCCAGAGATCATGCTCTGATACCACTGTAATATTCCACAATCGAGAATGCTCATGAATCATGCATTAAAAACACACTTCCAGCAACATATTCAATAAAAAAGTAAAATTATCACTTGGATCCCATAGATACATCCATCTAGCATCTAAATACAAGAGGAGATTAGAAATAAATGAAACTAGGTGGGTTAAACAGACCTCCCACACTAGTGTAGCTGAAAATGACTAAAAACCCCAAAACTGCATTTTACCAGAGTTGTTGCATCAAAGGACTGCGCAGTCTTATGAAAGTATTAACTCATTAAATAAGAATACAAATAGATCTACTCATGTATTAGATAATCATCCTCATAAACTGAGATCTAGTGTCCTTATACAAAACACAAGATAACCCGGCAAGGGTTTCTTGTCAAACACTCTACATATAAGAATGTGATATTCAGTAATTTACTGAATCACCATTACAACACTGAAGAATATGAGAGTATAAGGCTGAAACTATGCCTGATCTGATGTATATCACTCAAGGGATTTCTCCCATGAAAGGATGAAACTCTCAATCACAAGGAAACTCAGTAGCGGAGCCACCAAACCATGCTCTAAGCACTACCTCCAAAATAACGCATTCCCTGGTAGAAACATCATTAGGAATGTATGGGAAATGTGTGGTCTGATACTACATATCTAAAATAAGCTCTAGAGCCCTCCAAACAGATCTCTCAAGTAAAGGAAAGCTTCCTCCAATGAGAAACTAGCTCAGAAGCTGGGATTCCAATCCCTTCCACTGCTGAACCCAACAACACTGCAAAATCTCTGGAAAAGTTGTGCTGATGATGTAGGCTAAATCTTGGCTTGAAAACCTGATGTGGAATGATTAATACAAACTCTCTCAATGAGGCTCCTCAAGGAGAGAGGTGGGATTCCTGCTTAGGAACACCCAGTGCTAAACAGCACTACAACTTTGCTAAGCAGCAAAGCAACAACAAGTCTTGGCAGACAAGAATAATAAGCTAGAACATCTAGAATAATGATTCCATCCTCTTCTTATATAAGACATGAGTTTTCTTTCCCTTGGCCCCACTCAATTATGTTACTTCTAACCCAAGTTACATCTCCCTCCAAAATTGTGTTATTCATCCTTGGATTCCTCCTCCACTAAAACTGCATTGTTGACTTAGTCAAAGTGGCTTGAATTTATCCTTTTTCACACATGGAGGTGTCTTATTGAGCTAGAAAGAGTGCCCCCTTTCACACTTAGAGTGTTTTTATCTTCCTTAGGGGACTTATGGGCTTTTCTACCCATTTATTCACCGGCTAAAGCTACTACTAACTCTAATGTTCCATTTAGCTTTGAGGATAAAATTTTGGAACATTATAGTTGTCTAAAGTAAAAATATTTTGAAGTTAGTTCCATTTTAGGATTTCGTTTTTTTTTTTGTAAAAAGTGAGGAATGAGGTTGGGTTATGTTACCAGAAGTGTGCTTTACCCTATTGTTAGTTTCAATCCATGAAAATGTGTTTGGATCTTTTGTGAAGAAGTGAAAACATTAATGTAGATCATCACAACATTCTTATTCAATCGTGGCATGTAAGCTTTGATATGTCATCCATTGTACATGAAACTACAAGGGTTTTTCCTTTGGGAGAACACTAACCTTATTTTATAAATTCCTCACGTTGGTTTAATAAAAGATTATTTAAATTGAACAGAAAATAACTCAACTAACTATAAACTGATGAATTGAAATTTTAGAACAACTAGGAGTTGCACTATGAATGCAAAAATTCAAATAAACTAAATCATTCAAGAAACAATGTCACGGAATCAAGAAAAAATGTCACAGAATCTTAATTGAATAATTGCTACTACAAAAAATGGAAATACACACACCAGCTATAGCTACGGAAGTAAATGAGACCATACCAAACATAAATCAAACCATGCAAGGGGAAAATACTACTCCCAGTTTCACATCCTAAGTGGGGCCTTGTTCTAGAGGTCAAGGTGTTGAATCCATCACACAAAAGTGCTACTCATCGAACCATAATGGAATAAAGTATGTAGGCTTTGAATGCATCATTTAGAAATTATCGAGTACACTTTAATCATCTATATCTCTCTTAAATCTAAATTGAACCCTAAATGTGTTAAAACATGAACTACTTATGAGGTAAGGCTGTTGGGTTATTTTAAATTCCAACAGAATACCAAAATACCCTAAAATCTTCCTAAATTGAATTCCAAGGTATAACCTAATAACTTCCTCAATGGAATTCCCAGGTATAAACTAGCAACTTCCTAAAACCAAATTCTGAAGAATAACCTAACAAATTCCTGGAAATTAAAACTAACAACTGCTGGAATTAAAAAATTATACTTTTAGCTCATGAGTTGATATTGTGGGGACTATGTTTCTCTATAATCTGGGTGCCATGTGTGAACCTATTTTTTGTTTGGGAATTCCACCCTAGAATTGGTGTGTTATAGAATTAAGAATATTTTCTGCAGTTTTTCTAAGGAAGTGATTATGGAGATTACGAAACCGTCTTTAACCATTCTATGTAAGTAATTATGTGGTAGGTGTTAATTCTATACAAAATGTTGATGAACACTGGTAACCTTCAACATATCATAATTGGCGAGAACTAAGGAATTTCATTCAAAATATTCACAAAGACTGTCAAACACATTTATTTGCATCACTTATTTAAAGCAAAATTTATATAATAAGGTGGTTAAGCAATCTAGAAAATTGGATGTGTTAGGTTTTTTATACTCATGAAAATGTTAGTGGAAGATGACAAAACCAACACATTTATCAAATTCACCATCACCCCAAAACCGAAGGAATTGTACACTTGTGTGAAATAAATTCATCCATGTCATTCGTATATAATTTCCATGAAATCATAAATCTTAAAAGGGTTTTTGCATTCTTTTTTATGATATCACATGATTGATTCAATTTATTCCAATTGTTCACGTTCACTTTTTGCATTTATTGGACTAGTTCTCTTACAGTTAAAAATTAGATAGCATAGAAAGTGAAAAATATGAATCCAAGTCCGATCCAATGTATTTCAAGATGAATTACAAATCAAGTGTAAAGTTTATCCCTAAATATATTTGGTTTAAGTTTTGGAATTGAGTTGGGGTTCCCTTCTCTTCAATTGTTATGTAAGTTCATTCCTTCTCATTTGGGAACTCATAACAGGTCACTTCAAGTATCAGCAAAGGCTTTGAAATTCTCTAATAATTACTGCTATTCCATTACCCATTATATATAAGAATGTTAAGTGTTTCAGTATTTCTCATAGATAGGTTCTAATGTGGCATGATCTTTTCTTAGACAAGAAACTGAACCTTGGATTTGTAATCATTATAGGCCCACAATTATTCAAACCTTTGAATTTCATTCTACACAGTAGAGATAAATTCCTTAAAATATCATCCGTCGTAAAAGGATGAGGATTCCATATTGTGAGCTTAGGAAAGACAAAATTGTTTAAATATAACTCGCATTATAAAATCCAACTCTTAGGAATGCCTATGAAATATACATAAAATACCTGGTTCATCCACAGTAACAATCGGTAGATTTGAAGCATTCCTCTCTAGTAAAATTTGAAACATTGATCCTTAAAATATAAGGCATACACTTTGGCAGGTGGCCTACATGCAAACATTAAGGAAGCATAATAACTTGTTATAGTCTTCATGTTCTCGTTCACCTATAGGAGCTTGGATCTTTGTGATCCTATGGAGATCAGACACCTACTCATTCTGTGGAGAAACTACAAAAGTTTGAATTAGGTGTGGATCATTTAACTTGTTAGGTCCCTATATTACCAGTTTAGTCCCTTATTGTTACTGTTGTACCATTTTAACCCCAATATAGTTATTATTGTGCCCTTACATTGTTATTGTTAGGTCGGCTAGGATTATATTGTGGGCCCATGGACTCCTATATATAGAAGGAGGTTTTGGTCATTTGTGGCATCCAAGTATTATTTATTTATCTAATGTATTGGAGGTTTCCCCTCGAATTGGTTGATTTCTAAGGCATTGATCTCTCTTTTCTTCTATTTTTGGAGCTGGTTTCATAACATTTGGTATCAAAGCTTTGGATTCTAGGGTTTCTCTACTCCAAACAGGTCATCGTGTAATTTTCGCTATAACGTTTTTTCTATGAAGGTTAAAAAGCTGAACATTTTAGAGTACGAAGCTAAAATCCTAAGGAACATCGTCACAAAATTTCAGAGCTTTGTTCGTAATATTTTCGAAGATATGATCTGTGGAAGTTAGGGTTTTTTACAAGCTCCTGAATTTAACCTAAACAGGTCATCACCTCATTTTCGCTATAAATATTTTTCTAGAAGGTTTCAGAAGCTGAAATTTTCACATAGAGAAGCTTAAATCTGGAATAACCTCCTGTAAAAATTTCAGATATTTCTTCACAATATTTCGGGAGATATGATCTGTGGAAGTTATGATTTTTTAAGGCTCCCGAATTTCATCTCAAAGAGGTGACCGTGGGAAAAACGTCATAACTCTCTCTTTGAGCGTCTGATTGAGATTCTATAAAAATTGATCGCAAGTACAGGGACTATATTTTCCTGTCTATACATTTCAGAGCCAGAGGAGGAAACACTGACACGTGGTAATTCGTACAAGTTCGCTCTACTAAACCAGTCCATAATTAGGTCATTGTGGGAGATTGGACATAAATTTGCCTTGAAGAGTCCAAATCAGGTCAAACCTGTGGCATTCAAAAGAGGATTCAGAGTGCTACCTGAGGGATGAATTGAGATATTGAAGATCTAAAATCACAAATATATTCAATTTCAATATCGAGCTCCTCAAAAGCAAGAAAAAAGTGTGTATTTTTTTTCTTCGAATTACATAAGTATCGTTTGAAAGAAATTAGTTTGAATTTATTCCAAGGGCATATTGAAGAATAGATATTAGTATTGGGTTCTAAAATTCCCCCTAAAAATAATTCAACACCCATTAATCCTTCAGAAGGCTCTTCTATGACTCATGAAGACGAAGAAATGCAACATGAGATGTCAAATTTACAAGAGAAAGTGCACCTATCGCAAAGAGAACTAAAAAATGAAATGGAAGTTTTGAAGAAAGGCGTGGAAAATAAGATGGATGGTTTGAAGAAAGGCATGGAAGCTAATATGGAGGGCATGGAAGTTGGCATGGAAGCTAATATAGATGAAATAGAAGCTAAGATCGATGAAAAAATGGAAGACATGAAAAATGATCTAAAAGTAGACATTGAAGGTTTGGAAAAGTTGATACAAGAAATGATTCCTAATGGCGAAAAGATAGTAGAGGAAACTCATGATGAGAAAAAAAATAAATGTTAATCGTGATTTCATAAACTCTAATGTTGGATGGAAGAACCACCATATTTCAAAGATGGATATGAGGAAGTTTTATGGCAAGGATCTCGTAACATGGATACTATAGATGGAGTAATATTTTGGTCTCAATAATGTGCAAAACACACGAAAGGTATGCATTGCAACTTTAAATTTAGAAAAAAATACATTTGTATGGTATCGATGGCTTTGCTCCCATAAAAATATTGTCACTTGGTCAATTTGTACAGAGGAAATGATAGCACATTATGAGGATACAAAAAGCAATACCTTCTTTAGCCAATTTATAAATCTCAAACAAAAAGGGCACATTGAGGACTTCCAAAATTTGAATATAAGGGTAACTGATATTCCAGAGGAACACAGGATTGATGTCTTCATAGGGACTTTAAAGGATAACATCCAACATGAAGTTCAAGTTTGGGAACCTGATTCATTGGAAAAGGCATTTAGGTTGGCAAGAAAAATTGAAAGTAAAATTATGGCAACAAGTAAACCTACCACTCACATATATAAAGATGGAAGTGTTGCTACTCCTAGACTTCCACAACCTACAAGGTTGACACCACAACAATTGGAAGAAAAAGGAGAAAAAGGGATTTGCTACAGTTGTGATAGAAAATACACTAAAGGTCATAAGTGTGCTGAGAAGAAATTATTTTACATAGATTTTGAAGAGGAAGAAGAAAATGAACAAGATGTTGGGAAAAATACTGAGAGGGGGGGGTGAATCAGTATTTAGGGCATACTCAAGACTTTTTACTTTTTCTTACTTTAAAACACATACGCGACTTTCATGTAGCCAACTCGCGTATACACGCAGATATACTTAATAAAACATGCGTATGTCCAGCAATCTTATTATGCAGATAATTCTTCACTTATATCATTCCATCATTCATTCATTAGATGTTCAATAAACAGTAAGCATGAGCATTAATAACAGAATAAACCATCACACATAAGCAACACACATGAACACCAGGATTTTAGTTGGAAACCCAAGTCGGGAGAAAACCACCGCTGCCGTTGTCTCAGCCTTCAATATTTTATTATAGAGAAAACATCTTACAACCATGTACTAGTGCAGACTCATACCAGCACGCAGGCACCCACTGCAATTTCCTGACCTTCTCTCGTTTGACCTCTCTGGAAGGGCTTCGACCCCATGCTCCTCGTTTACCGGCCTCACTGGAAGGGCTATGCCCACGGTAGAGGCTACAACCTGACACCACCATGGACCACGTTTCATCAATTTCACTAGATCCAACGGCTTCATACAACATATCTTGTGAGCCACTTTTCATCAGTTACCCAAATTTGTTCCCTCACACATTTAAGCTCAAAATTCATCAAACTAAAACTTATAACCCCATCAATTCATTCATTGAATCATCAACCAATCAACCAACAACTTGATCTTCAATTGACATAATCAGCAGCATATTCATCATTCAAACAACCCAGTTCTGTATGAATACATCATTGAAAGATAGCAATAAAATAGCAGAACAGATCAGATATTTCATACCACATACTTCAGTAAAACACTAGATTCCATACGCGCTTTTACTTCACTGAACCTGCATATGTACGCGCTTTCATGCAGACCAACCCGCGTATACTTCAGTGCATTCTTCAGAAAATCCTTTCTTCCCATACGCGTTTTTCCTTAAGCAGACCAGCGTATACACGCGCTTTTTCTGAATCGAACCTGCGTATACATCTGTAACTTTTCAGGACTGTGCAGCTCTTCAGATCAGATAAACAACTCAGATTTCCTCCCTTACTTCAGAGAGTATTTCGCCTCATCTTAGATCTAAACAATCCATAATCAGATCTAGAAAATACATATACATTTCAGATCTAGAGATCCCTCTTCATCATTTTCTTTATAGCTGCATCATAGATTCAGATATATCAATCAAGAATAGAGTTCATCCATGCAGATATTCCTTAGAGAGATTTGTTCATTCACAACCCTTACTCATGCACACCCTTGCACTATGGTTTTCTTCTCCTTAAATAGATTTGGTATTTATCAATACCATGAGCCAAAACCACACAACTTCCGATGGTATTCCTGGACGGGATCAAATATATAATCCAACACTCAATACAATGGGTCAATACCATGGTAAAGCCCCTAGGTATCATATTTTTTAGAGCGCAAAAGGCATACGCGACTTTGAGTGCGTATTCGCGTGTATACGCAACTTTGCCTCATAAAAACTGCATATATGCTAACCCTAAATGTATATGCGGGTTCCCTTCACAAAATTAGAGTATATACGCGGGTTGCCTTCACAAAAGTAGCGTATACATTGTGACATATTATATTTATCAATTTTCTGGCACTTACTGGAAATGTTTTCTCTGTCACATTTGAACTGAGCTGTAGATACATCATTCTTACATCTTTAGCACATAGGTTGCTTATCATAGGCAACTCATCAAGTAGGTTTCCATCAAGGAAAACTTCATTAAGAAGATTTCCATTATCTTCATCAAGTGGGTTGCCATCAAGGACAACACTCTACATCATATTGCCAACAATCTCCCCCTTTGGACTTGATGGCAACCACGATGGTGTTTTGATCACAACAGATAGATACATTAAGCATAATGATATTCTCCCCCTATTCAAACACCATGTCACTCTCCCCCTTTGACATCAAGGGCAAAGGGCGGATCAAAAACCAACACAAGGTTTTTCTGCTCGTGTAGAAAGAAGAGCATTGTAGATCTGATGTGCACTGAAGTTACCATGCTCCCCCCTGAGTTCATGCTGAATGTTCAAACATATTTTTCAATGAAGTACATGACTCTATGACCTTTCCTATCACCAAGGACTCATACTTACATCAATGATCCAACCAAGTGGATTTACATAAGAGACTCAAGTACCCAACCAAGTGGGTTTACACATTTTGACTCAACTTCCCAACCAAGTGGGTTTACACATTTTGACTCAACTACCCAACCAAGTGGGTTTACAAAATGAACAAGTCCTTACATGACTGAATATTACAATTTTACATCATAG
This sequence comes from Pinus albicaulis, assembly GCA_034641835.2. Classification (NCBI taxonomy): domain Eukaryota; kingdom Viridiplantae; phylum Streptophyta; class Pinopsida; order Pinales; family Pinaceae; genus Pinus; species Pinus albicaulis. The sequence goes on along the minus strand of CM076575.1, from coordinate 2,092,755,665 downwards.
ATCTCATCATGACCTTTTCATCAAATTAAAAATATGACCTTTTATGACCACTACCAAGAAGACCTCAAAAGAGATCATGTTTCAGAACCATCATAATGCCAACAATGCATTATACTCAGCAAGTCTAATGCTCCCCCTGAAAAATGTACATCCAAGAATCCTTTCCATATGACCAAGGCTCCTCCTTAGCTTGTGCATCCTAAACACTTTCAACAGCAAGTCGTCAGCAACAATCTCTGCATGATCTGTCCTTATCTCTGAATCATAAGACTTCTATCTCATCCATGTGTGAAAGCAAGGAATACTCTTCAGCAAAAAGCAAACAGGGCTCATTCATATTCTCATCATAAGAAACCATGTATCATTTCATCATCATTTAGAACTGAATAATAAGTAGATACAGTGCCAATAATACAATCATTAATAGTCAGACTGATGCTCCCCCTGAACCTGTGCTCCTGATCTTCAGCTGTCATACCAATTTTCTTGTCACAAGTGCATACGCGACTGTCTCCACTATAACTCGCGTGTATACGCGGATTTAGTTCACTAAACCCGCGTATGGTAAGTGAAACATTGAAAGCTTCACATTCCTTCATCTCCCCCTGAAGTTGTACCACCTGTACCTGTCTTCTTCACATCAGATGCTCTGTCAGAAATAAATATAACCAGAATAATGAGAATCATCATACATTTCTCCCCCTGTGATGATACATTACTAATCTCTATAATGTATCTCACATCATTCATGCAGTCATTATGAGAAATAAGCTTTAGAAGCGGATGACTGCAGTAGGGTCAATCTTCCCTACGTTTCTAACCGGTCTTCCTTCCTTTTCCAGCTTTGCTTGAAGTTTCTTATTGTGTGCTGGAAATTGTTCAATTTCTCAGATCTGTTCATCCTGCATTCTTTTTCTACACGTCCATACTTGTTACAGGCATAACATATTGCATGACCAGAAAAGTAAGCATATGGATCATAATGTGTTTTTCTATACTTTCTTCTATTGCAATCAGCTGCTTTATGACCATACTTGTTGCATGAAAAACAATATCCCTTAAAGAACCCAAAGTACCTTTCTGTATAGAATCTGTTTGTTTGTGACTGAAACAATCTGCTTCTGCAATTTGCTGCAACATGCCCATAATTATGACATTTAAAGCATTCAACATTATTGATCAAAGGAGGGAATGATTTATTTTGATAGTTCATGATTGTCGGTTGACCTTTTGCTTCTTTCAACACTTCAGGCTTTGCATTGATATCCTTTGAATCTTTAGCACTTCCTTGTGAACTAGATTCTCCTTTAACAGTTTCATGAAAACCAAGACCAAGTTTAACAAAAGGAGACCTTTGACTACTAAGAATATTGTCTAGAATCTTAGTACTATCTTGAAACCTCAAGAGTTTATCCTTTTCTTCTAATTTACCTTTGAGAATGTTTACCTCAACCTCCAAATTTTGGCATTGCTTCATCATGCTTTCTTCAACCCTTTTTCCTTCTTCTACTTGATCATTCAAATTTAAGATCTCTTCTTTCAACCCATTTTCTTGCTCTTCAAAGATTTTTAAAAGTTCTTCATTCTCCTTAATTGATTTTTCCAGATCTGTTTTGAGCGAGATGATTTCTGCTTCACGTCCTTCCTTTTCAAATGATTGTAGAAGTTCTTCATTCTTCTTATTTGATGCTTCAAGGTCTGCTTTTAGAGAGATGATTTCTGCTTCAAGTCCTTCAATGTGATTGGTTACTTTTTCCTGCAGTCTTTGATACATTTCTATCTGTCCCTTCATTGTTTCTATCTGCTCATTCAATCTAGAGATCACATCCTTGAGAATAGATTCCCTCCTTTTAAATTGATCCCAAAAATTACTTTCATCATTGATCTTGAGATTTTCTTCTAGACTTATACTGTTACTTTCACTATCTTCATCATTGCATGCACAAGTGAGTGGATTACAAGAACAACAATCAATACCTGTTTCCTCTTCTTCATTTTATGCTGCACATGTTTTCTGAGATATCTTCTTTTCTTGAGTAGCCTTCTTCTTTTTCTTCTTTTCCATGAGCACTAGCAGATCTTGGTCAGAATCTTCTTCATCTTCACTTGACATTTCATTATTATCTTCATATGCATAATAACTCTTTCCCTTTTCAAATTGTTTATAAGGACATTTAGCAGCATAATGACCCACTCTTCCACAATCAAAACATTTGAAGGGAAGCTTACCTCTGAATCTTCCAGTACCTGGTTGGAGTCTTCTCACAAAATTTGCTTCTTCTTCTTCTGATATATAACTTGATTCCTTGACAACTTCCTTTTCTTTTCCTTTTGCACACGCCTTAAAGGCAGCTTCTTTGATTTGAGAGGGACCTCCTTGTCTCATTTCATAAGCAGTCAGGATACCATGTAATTGAACAATAGTAAGAGTTTGCAGATATTGCCTTTCTTCAATAGCCGATACTTTAGATTCAAATCTTGAAGTCAAAGATCTTAATACTTTTTCCACCAGAGTAGTATCGATTATGGTTTCACCCAAACTTCTCATACGATTTACAATATCATCTAGACGTAAAAATAAACTGGCAATACTCTCATCACTATGCATCCTGAAATTTTCATATTCAATTCTGAGAGTTTGGAGTTTTGCACTTTTTACCTTTGTATCTCATTCATAGCTCAGAATGATTTTGTCCCATATTTATTTTACTGAATTTAGCTGCATCACTTTAGTAAATTCTGGTTCAGACATGCTTCCTAATAGGACATTGACTGCTTTGGCATTGATTTCATATTTCTTACTTTCTGCTGCATCAGTAGGAATACTTGTCGGATACTGATAACCTCCTTCCACGATTGCCCATACTTCTGCACCAAGACTTTGCAGATATGCTTTTGTTCGTATCTTCTAGAATAACAGATTATTTCCATTGAATAGAGGTGGCCTTATAGACATTAACCCTTCATGACTTCCCATTTCGACGGATCTCCTTCAAGCGATCAAGCTTCTGCAGAAGGACCGGATCTGATACCAATTGTTGGGAAAAATACTGAGAAGGGGGGGTGAATCAGTATTTAGGGCATACTCAAGACCTTTTACTTTTTCTTACTTGAAAACACATATGCGACTTTCATATAGCCAACTCGCGTATACACGCGGATATACTTAATAAAACATGCGTATGTCCAGCAATCTTATTATGCAGATAATTCTTCACTTATATCATTCCATCATTCATTCATTAGATGTTCAATAAATAGTAAGCATGAGCAGTAATAACAGAATAAACCATCACACATAAGCAACACACATGAACACCAGGATTTTAGGTGGAAACCCAAGTCGGGAGAAAACCACCGTTGTCGTTGTCTCAGCCTTCAATATTTTATTATAGAGAAAACATCTTACAGCCATGTACTAGCGGAAACTCATACCAGCACGCAGGCACCCACCTGTAGAAGGCTACAACCTTCTCTCGTTTACCAGCCTCTCCTGGAAGGGAGCTACGACCCCCTGCTCTCGTTTACCAACCTCACCTGGAAGGGAGCTACAACCCCCTGACTAAAGGCTACAACCCTCAGCACCACCATGAACCACGTTTCATCAATTTTCACACTGGATCCAACAGCTTCCATACAACATATCTTGTAGGCCACTTTTCATCAGATTTTCAGACTGGACCCACTCCACACATTTAAGCTCAACATTCATCAAACTGAAACTTATAACCCCATAAATTCATTCATTGAATCATCAACAAATCAACCAACAACTTGATCTTCAATCAACATAATAAGCAGCATATTCATCATTCAAACAACCCAGTTCTGTATGAATACATCATTGACAGATAGCAGTAAAACAGCAGAATAGATTAGATATTTCATACCACATACTTCAGTAAAACCCTAGATTTCATATGCACTTTTACTTCACTGAACCTGCGTATGTACGCGCTTTCATATAGACCAACCCACGTATACTTCAGTGCATTCTTCAGAAAATCCTTTCTGCCCATACGCGCTTTTCCTTAAGCAGACCCGCGTATACACGCGCTTTTGCTGAATCGAACCTGCGTATACATCTGTAACTTTTCAGGACTGTGCAGCTCTTTAGATCAGATAAACAACTCAGATTTCATCCCTTACTTCAGAGAGTATTTCGCCTCATCTCAGATCTAAACAATCCATAATCAGATCTAGAAAATACATATACATTTCAGATCTAGAGATCCCTCTTCATCATTTTCTTCATAGGTGCATCATAGATTTAGATCTATCGATCAAGAACAGAGTTCATCCATGCAGATATTCCTTAGAGAGATTTATTCATTCACAACCCTTACTCATGCACACCCTTGCACTATGGTTTTCTTCTCCTTAAATAGATTTGTTCATTATCAATACCATGAGCCAAAACAACACAAATTCCGATGGTATTCCTGGATGGGATCAAATAGATAATCCAACACTCAACACAATGGGTCAATACCATGGTAATGCCCCTAGGTATCATAGTTTTTAGAGCGCAAAAGGCATACGCGACTTTGAGCGTGCGTATTCGCGTGTATACGCAACTTTGCCTCATAAAAACTGCGTATATGCTAACCTTGAATGTATACGCGGGTTCCCTTCACAAAAGTAGAGTATATACGTGGGTTGCCTTCACAAAAGTAGCATATACATTGTGACATATTATATTTATCATTTTTCTGGCACTTACTGGAATTGTTTTCTCTGTCACATCTGAACTGATCTGTAGATACATCATTCTTACATCTTTAGCACATAGGTTGCTTATCATAGGCAACTCATCAAGTAGGTTTCCATCAAGGACAACTTCATTAAGCAGATTTCCATTATCTTCATCAAGTGGGTTGCCATCAAGGACAACACTCTGCATCATATTGCCAACACAAGAATATTCAAAAGAAGAGGATATACACCAGGAACCAACCCTAGAAGAGGAAGAAATGAGTCCGACCATATCATGTAATGCATTGGCAGGAATTACCACTCCGCAAACTCTCAAGATAGAAGGAAACATCAAGAAGAAAAAGGTAATAGTGTTGATTGATTCAGGTAGTACCCATAATTTTATTCATTGTAAGGTAGCCAAGGAATTGAATTGTTTCGTATACCTAGCACTAGAATGTCAAGTGATGGTTGGAAATGGAGGAACTATAAATTTCTCTGGAAAATGCCATAATATCAGGCTAACCATGGGGGAATATGTATTGAATAGTCCAATGCTTTCCATTCCTATGGGAGGTGTTGATGTTGTACTAGGAGTACAATGGTTACAATCTTTGGGGATGGTAGCTTTTATTTTTCAAGAACTTTTCTTGATTTTTTTTTCCAGAATGAAACAAAGTCGAATTACGGGGTATCGCAGGGAAACCGGGAAAGATAATAATCTTTAATGTCATGAAAAAGCTTATGAAGAAAGAACAATGAGGCGTAATTGCACAATTATGCTCACTAGAAGTTCCAACATCAAAATCTTCTATTTCTATAGATCTCCAAAAAGTCTTGGAAAATCATTCAAAGGTGTTTGAAACTCCCAAAGGACTCCCACCTATTCGTGATCATGATCATGCTATTCATTTGATTCCAGGAAGTGTTCCTCCAAACATCAGGCCTTATAGATATCCTTATGTCCAAAAGAGCGAAATTGAACGTATGATTGCAGAAATGTTAGAGGCGGGTATAATTCAACCTAGTCAAATTTCTTTCTTTGCTCCTGTAGTATTGGTACACAAGAAGGATGGATCATGGCTCATGTGTCCGAATTATAGGGAGCTCAATAAGCTCACCATTAAAGATAAATTTCCCATTCCTGTGATTGATGAATTATTGGATGAATTACATGGAGAAATGTATTTTACCAAGTTGGATCTTCGTTCAGGATATCATCAAATTAGAATGAAGACTGAAGATATTCCAAAAACAGCATTTCGAACTCATGAGGGTCATTATGAATTTTTGGTCATGCCTTTTGGCCTTACCAATGCACCTTCTACATTTCAAGGGTTAATGAATTCCATTTTCAAACCCTTCCTTAGAAAATTTGTTCTAGTATTTTTTGATGATATACTAATCTACAGCAGGTCTTGGAAGGATCATGTTGAACATGTTGACAGGGTGCTCAAACTATTGCAGGAGAAACAATTATATGCAAAAAAGTCCAAATGTTTCTTTGGAGTACAAGAGGTGGAATATCCGGGTCATATTGTATCTCACAAGGGGGTTAAAGTGGACCCTAACAAAATTAAAGCCATTAAGGAATGGAAAGTTCCCACAACCATAAAGCAGTTGCGAGGATTTCTCGGGTTAACAGGGTATTATCGCAAGTTTGTTAAGAATTATCGGAGAATAGCAGCACCTCTAACAACATTATTGAAGAAAGATGCATTTTCATGGACTCCTGAAGCAACTAAGGCCTTTGAACGTCTTAAAGAGGCAATGTGCCTAGCACCTGTCTTAGCTACACCAGACTTCACAAAAACCTTTATTGTGGAATGTGATGCCTCAGGAAATGGAATTGGTGCAGTTTTAATGCAGGAAGGAAGACCCATTGCTTTTGAAAGCCTTCCAATCAAAGGAAAGTATTTACAGAAACCTATTTATGAGAAGGAAATGTTAGCAATACTGCATGCACTAAAGAAATGGCGAACTTACCTAATGGGAAGACACTTCAAGGTAAAAAATGATCATGATAGTCTTAAACACTTTTTGGAACAAAGACTATCTTCAGAAGAGCAAAAAAAATGGGTCACAAAGATGTTGGGTTATGACTTTGAAATAATCTACAAAAAAGGAAAGCTTAATGTTGTTGCAGATGCACTCTCAAGAGAGAATGAAGAGGTGGAAGCATTGCTTTGTGCCATTTCTATTATCCAACCAGATTGGATAACTGAAGCAAGAGATGAATGGAAGAAGGACAAAGATGTATGGATACTCATTCAAAAGTTGCAGCAAGATCCTAGTACATCTGATACATTTAGTTGGAAAAATGATTCCTTATGGTACAAAGATCGCTTATATCTGTGTAAGAATTCCCAACTAAAACAAAAGATTCTTCTGGAATTGCACACTTCTCCTTTAGGAGGACACTCAGGATTTTTAAAAACTTACCACAGGGTGAAGAAAGAATTTTTTTGGGATGGCCTTAAATCTGATATTCAAAAGTTTGTGGCGTAATGTTTGGTTTTCCAGTAGAATAAAGTTGAGACAATTAAGACCCCGGGACTTCTACAACCTTTATCCATTCCAAGTCAACGTTGGGAGGAGATTTCAATGGATTTTATCACAGGTTTACCTAAGTCCGAAGGAAAGAGTGTCATCATGGTGGTAGTTGATAGACTTACCAAGTATGCACACTTGTGTGCATTATCTCATCCATTTAAAGCAAGTACAGTTGCTACTACATTTATGGACAGAATTCAAAAGCTACATGGAAGCCCAAGGGTTATTGTGAGTGACAGAGATCCCATTTTTACTGGAAATTTTTGGATGGAGTTATTTTCTTGTTTGGGTACTCAATTAGCTCATAGGTCATCTTATCATCCTCAATCTGATGGTCAAACTGAGATAGTAAATAAATGTTTGGAAGGATATCTTCGTTGTTTTGTATCTGATAAACAAACACAATGGGTCAAGTGGTTACCTCTCGCCGAATGGTGGTATAACACTTCCTTCCATACTGCAGCAAAAATGACCCCATTTATGGCACTTTATGGATATCATCCACCATCGATTACATCATCTTTAAGGGAAAATTCGAAGGTTCAAGCAGTCGAAGATCACATTGAGCATCAGCAAGAAGTTCTCCAACTCTTAAAGGAGAGCCTGAATTTGGCACAAAATCGAATGAAACAACAGGCAGATCAACATCGCAGTGAGAGAAGTTTTGATGTAGAAGATTGGGTATTTTTACGGCTACAACCATATAAAAAAATGTCCCTCAAGCAAGCTAAGAAGGATAATAAATTATCGCCAAAGTACTATGGTCCTTACAAGGTGTTGCAAAATATTGGTACTATGGCATACAAATTGGAGCTTCCTGCTTCTTCGCGAGTGCATCCATTTTTCCATGTTTCATGCTTAAAGAATGTTATAGGTGAAAATAGTCCAGTTCAAACAATATTTCCAGAACTTGATGAGGAAGGAAAATTCATATTGGAACCTGAAGCGGTCATGGAAATAAGAACTCGACAGCTACGAAACCGATCAATTTCAGAGTATCTCATCAAGTCGAAGAACTTATCCACTAAATATTCTACATGGAAGGATGAGTTTTCAAGTTTCAAACAAGGCAACGCTATTTTGGAGGAGATGGTTGCACATAAGAAGACCAAAAAGGGAGTTTCAATGGTTAGGTATGAACCTATGGACCTTAAATTGGTCATGGAATATCCCAGATTTGAAGAGGCCTTCACTAACACTGGCTGCATAAGATTCTGTCAAAATTTTTAGGGGAACCATGCTCAAGTCTCTAAATAATTTGCTATAATTTTTGTTGGCACTGCTTCAAAAGTAGGCATACACAGTTTTACATTTCCCCCTAAATCTATTGCTCAAGAAACAGAGATTCCTAGATCAGGGGAAGAATGGTTCAAGGCCACCAAGTTTAAATTGTAGAATTGTGATGAGTTCTTGAAGAAAGAGCATATAGGGGTGGACATGACATCAGGTGTACCTAGGAGCTATCTTAAGGAGAAAATTTCAAAGCTATTTTTGGTAATCCAAAATTATTTTACATGCGAGGGAAGATTTCACATGATATACCAGTCCCATTTCAGACTTCTACTCCACTTTAGAGGTAAACAACTCTTAGATCTTTCATTCTTCCTTTTCAGAAGCTTAGGTAAGATGTCTCATAAATTTCAAGCAAGATCAGAGAGTAGTGAGACATATGTATTCCTTCATAGTTTAATCAATTTGTTGGTTATGGAGGAATTGAAAAATTTGAACAGAGATTGGGCTACATTTTTGTTTCTAAGTGGTTATGATGTGGATGTGATTACTCCAAAGAAAAAACCCAAGCCCAAGACAAGTATGCCCAAAAAGGATAAAGGGTCCATAGTTTAAGCTGAAGTGGAACCTAAAGAAGACATGCATCCTATAGCAAAACCCATGAAGATGGAATTTGAACATTTGTAGGAAACAGCAGTGGCACCTCAACCAACATCCACAAGAAGCAAGAAAAAATCTGACACAAGGACTTCTAGGAGAATTACTAGGTGTCATAAAGAAAGAAAGGGTAAACTTGAAGACATTTTGTAGACTATTGACATTGAAGAAAACCCTATGGTTAAACCTATGGAGATAAAGGGAACCAACATGAGGAAGAAATTTCTTACTGCAAAAAAAACTTGATTTCTCCAGTGATAACTTTGGTTATGTCTTCAAGCCTAGAAAGCCTTTTACTAGGTCACAACTCTCCTAAGGGGATAAATATGATAAGAAGAAGAATGAAGCAGAAAAGAACAAGCAACCCATGGTGGAAGAGATCATTGAATTATCCCCCACAGAAGCCGAAATCACTAAATCACAAAAAGCTAAAGAGAAAATTATAGAGAAATCTTAGAGACCAAGGTGGAGTTTGAAGATTTCAAGCAAGAAAGAAAAGAATTGTTAGATTTTAAGAAACATGTCAGTAAGAAAATCAATTTTCATGATGAGGTGACGGAAAGGTCCAAGAAAATTTTGAAAAGAAAATTACATTTTAATAAGATGATGAAGCACACTATGAGAAGGAATAAGTGGTTGCAGGCAGAGAGGAGAAAGCTTATAAATCAGGTCAAATACCTGGAAATTCAATTGGGAATGGTGAAAACTAAGCTAAAGAAGAAAGGTTTGAAAATGGTATTGGTAGATGAACTTGTTGAAGATGAAACAACTGCTTCTTGAGGAGGGTATGATGTATTTTGAAGCAATTTTTCCTTATCATGCTTCATATCATCATCTCACATAGCCATGGACAATTTTTGGGAGGTGGAAAGTGAAAATTTTGAAATATGCAGTTTATCACGCAAGTTCAAAGTGTACTCCAGGCTTAAAGCCAAGTTTTCACTACGAAATTGCTGAAGATTATTGTTTGCAATGAATTCAAAAAAAATTCGTAAAGGAAGTAAGTAAAAACATGTATTTAAATTTTTTGACTTACTAGACACCCTCAAATGAGAAGATAAATCAAAAAATTTGTAGAAGAGGTCAAATGAATAGTGCTATAGACGTTTCACTATAGACTTGCTTAAAGTCCTCTATTTTTGTAGTTTTTGAGCAGGTAAATCCCCTCTACGGATAGAGGTGATCCCTCTAGCCCTATGGTGGGTCTAGAAACAAGGGAACAAGTTGGACTTTCAAACTCCTAGCTTATAAATGAAAATGAGGTTGGATAGATGACCTAACTTGGTCCAACGCTCTTGTTGTCATTTGCAGCAACGATCCATTGATATTTGCACACATCGTGGTCCTTTAGCGATGTTTTTCGTGTACCTGCACAATGATCAAGTGAACGATGACAACATATGAAAACATATTTTCATCCAAAACTATTCGATTGGTCAAGGACAATAATTTTTTTTTCATATTATCGAACACAAAATAGGAACCAAAAAACCAATCTTGTGTTAATGATATAGAAAATAAGTTTACAACCTTAATGCCTTGATGTTGTAGACTCCTTTGACAGGTTCAATCAAGCATGTCTCAAGAATTCATTGGGAATTGGACTTGGTGAGGCAATGGGCCTAAACTGTCTCTCGACAATGGATTTCTCTCTGCCTTATTTTTCACACCAGCTATAGTAAGGAATGTTCAGCTAGCTGAAACTATGTGAGAAGGAAGTATTTATAGGAGAGGAGGAGGTGGTTTGGGATCCCTCATAAGGTGGAAGAGAGGCCTTATCATTTAGGGAGTTGATCAATTGTAGGAAACAAGAAGCCAAAGAGAGGACTTTGACGTTATTTAGTCGAACAAACCATAATGACTCCACTCATGAAGTGGTTAGGCATGGAAACTTTGTTTCTATTTTAAAAAAATTCCGAAAAACAGCTCAGCGTAGGTGCCCCACTGAGACAGAGCGCTAATGGGTGCAAGGCCATAACTGCCTACCAGTGCTGACCCAAAATCATGTGTTTTTGAGAGCCTGCTTCAGGAATGATCAATAGAGGAAATGTTCTTGACATGCTAAGGGATGCAATGACACTTTTTGCAAGGTATGAAAATACACATAAGTCACTAAAATGGTCCTCCAATATTCGGGATGGGGATTTCAGGGATGGTCACAAAATGTTTTCTAAGATATGCCCCCTAAAGCATGAGGTTTGAGAGAGAGGGAGGAGTGAAATTATTTATGAGAACATGCCCCAACAAAACACCGTCATTGAAAGACCTGCAAGAACAAGTACAACTGATATATCTGATACATGAATATTTGGCATGGGCGCAGCCATCCATAATAGAGTACATATAAAATTAATATTCAAGGTATGGATGTAGCCATCCAGTAAGAAGGATCAATAAATAGACTCAGGGATGGTCGCAGCCATCCAATTGGAAGAGTCATGCATATAGTCATGATAAACCAAATCGTCTCGTGGCCTGGATTTTATCAGACAAAATCCAGGGTCTTGCGCTCCGCCTTGACCCGAGCAAGTACAAATTCAAGCATGCGAATGAGTGAGATGAAGTCAAACATGCAAGAAAGTCACCTGATTACCATCCAATGATGAAAGCTGTTAATAGGTGTGAGAGAAACTACCAATAATGACAATGGCTATCAAGGTACAACTAGTACAATCCATGAAATGTGAACAGTGAGTTGGAGTCGAACACCCGTGAAATCACTCGATCGAACGCCAATGATGATGACCTATCGTCGAATGCAAAGAACTTGCCACTGAGGCATGCAAACTCCAAGGTACCAAAAGGAAGCCTCTAGATCAGCATCCTCAATAATGAGCTGAAGTCGATAGAAAGTGATCCGGTCTAAGGAGGGCCATAATTTTTCCCACATCATTGACATAAGACAAAGTAATAAGATGATAGTGAATCAGGACTAAATAGAGGATTAGAGGTTGAAAAACTGCATAGGGAAACTTCTCTTAAACATGTTGACGAAACGAATCCAGAATTTGGCAGTATTTGACATGAGGGGATCTGAGGTCATGATGACATGGAAAATATCAGATGAGAGGTAAATACAGATAACCCAAACTCATGGAGGAAAAAATGACGAAATGGGATGTCCCCAACTTGACACGAATTGCAGAAAAGTGTCATGTTCAAGAGTGACATACTGCCAACACGATTGAGAACTAGTTCAATTTTCCCCCAACATTACTGGTGAGTACCCCAATTATTTTTGGAAACAATCTTGAAGGGGATAGCATATGCTTGTCATATAAGTTTTTCGTTTAGAAAAATCCATCCTAGTACATTTTATGAGCCCTAGGAAGGAGGAAATCGGTTACATCATGATGACGATTTCCTATGTCATGTAAGTTTAATGAGTCTGAAAAAAAGGAAGAACTCAGTATCTTTTCATGTTTAGAGAGTTTGAAAAGAATCAGAAAAGAAAAATCCAGAAAGTCCCATTTCACAGGTAGTCTCACAGATCCGAAAATGTAGAAAACTATATATGAGAGAACCTCTTAGTCGCGATAGGCTAAGGTATTCTTTTTTCGTAAATAATCTATCCCAGCCCGAAAAAGGGCTAAAGGTATACTGGGTAGTTGTCGTCTCACGGCCTTTAACAAGTTCAAAACAACAAGAGTATCGACAATATTTTCAATTTTTGAGAGTGAGAAAAGAGTTGAAAGTTGACTCCAGGGAGTGACTTTTTCGTTTTTTTACCGAGTCCAAAAAAGTAATAAAATACAACTCCTTGCTTCATATTCATCATGTTCAGGACCTGTTGTTGCATAAGAAATGCTTGTAAAAACCCTTTTTCGAGATAAAATATTAAAATAATCAAAAAATATGCTCAAAAACCTAATTAGGGTAAAAACAAATTACTTTTCACTTCTTACCTCTTATGAGCATTTTCACCTTTTTTCACTGTGATCTTGTGGAGCTGACAGCGGAAAATCAAGGAGACCAATCGCAAACCTGTATTTTTCAGGTGAGAGCTCGTGTCCTTGCCTGCTTTTTGAATTAATTTTCATTACCTGCATTTCATTTTTTCATATTTGTGGGGTATTTTGGTTCAATTTAGGGCACGACGGTCAACGCGGGTTCCGAGAACTAACTCACACCAACCTGCCCTGAATTCACATGAAGGCACGCCAATCGTGGCTACAAATTTTGGTTGTAAATTAAACTAACATGCCCATTTTAAACCACTCAATAGTTAATAATTTGACTAATGATAGCCCCATTGATGATTTTACAGGTGTGAAAAATCAAAATGGTGATCAAATGGAAGGAAAGAGAACACAAAGATGAAGATGAGGAATCCATGGGAAATGTAAGATGCATGGATGTTCTCAGGGACTTCGGGCTTCTAAAAACATTCATGGCGCCATGTCTTCAAGCTCAAATGGAGCTATTACAATACCTGATCATTGTATTGGACATTGATTGGGAAAGATTCATAATTGACGATCAGGAGCTAGAGATTTAAGTTTCTAATGTATACTTCATCACTGGATTATCATGGAGGGGGGCAGTACCAATCCTAACTGGTACCCGGCCCACGATGGAAAACATGAGCATGGTCATCGACAGGGTTTTCCGAGGGGAAAGGAAAGGATCAAAGAGTGGGAAAGTGGATATCGAAACCGTTCCCGATTTGGAACTAAAAATAGTGTTGCACACCATCACGCGAGTGACCGGATCTCAGAATCCACATGAAGCCACAAAAACATAGCTACTACTTGTCATATATTGTATGGCACCAACTCTTTACAACTCGGCAGAGGTGGTAACAATCAATATGAAATGCCAACTCACAAAATGCAAGAACGGCAAGCTGAAAAAAATTGGCTATGGGTCCATCTTGGTACCATTAATCCTGGAACAGTTACCAATTTTTCAACATCAGGAAGTGATAGTTTCGACACCACCAGCCCAAGAGCCATGGATGGTCCGTTGGGCGGCTTTGATGCCTAGATCAAGAGGTGGTGAAAAAATGTCCTAGAGACCGGAATTCATTGACTGGCTCTGTCGACAACTCATTGTCATGGAGGATTGGCCCTATTGTGGCACAGATTTTACGGGTGATTCGGATCTCCCACTCCTAGCGGGAGAGGATTGGGGAGAAGCATTGGGTAAGACTCATTTTTTTATTTTGATGAGTACTATGATTTTTTTGATTATATATGTTCTGATGTTAATCCATGTATTTAGAGATGTCGGCCTAGAAAGACCTGCAGTAATGTCTCCAATATCACAAAGGGTTCCTCATGATTTTGATGTGACCCCTCATGGTGAGGGCAGCAAGGAGGAGGAAATTGTATGCAACCTGGAGGAACTCACTAGTAGAATCATAGACTATGCGAGATTTGACGATGTTCCTCGCACATACCAGAGGCACACTGTCGGGGTGTCTAACCATGTTCACCACTTATTGAGGTGGCTTGTGCATTAAGTGACATGCTACCATGAACATCATGCTGATTAGATGGCTAGGGTTTTATTTCTGCATATTTTTTGAGATACATGATGTCTTATTTGTGATGATGATGTTTTACAAATTACGCAAATGTCTGCCTATTACGAAATACTGGCTATTGTATCAATTAACACATTCATTTGTCTAGGAATATGCTGATATGTGATGTAATAAAAATTCATTTATAATAAATGAACACGCAAATAAAACCTTAATATTTGAGGATTTCTAACAGAATAACGCCCATTAAGCTGAAGAAAAACAAGCTAAGAGTCTAGGTTAACAGTTAATGCACGAATGTCGAGAGCAATGGCCTCGGTTAAGATTTCAATGACAGCACTATATTCAACGACATTGTTTGTGGTGTGTTCTAGACAAATATCTTGAAGGTCTATCAACTCACTATTAGGATTATAAATCACCCAGGCTGCAGAAGACAGGTTCCAGGTACTGCGGGAAGCATCATCCGCGAAACCAACATAAGGAGTGACATACATCTGCATAGTAAGAAACAACATAATAAGTAAGAAAAAACTACTCACAAAGCACAGCAAGCCAAAAAATGTACAAAAATGAAAAAACACCCATGTACAAGAGAACATCCATGAGAAAACTCATGCATAATATTTTTTGATATACAACCCATCTCTTGGTTGATCCAAAGGATAACCTTCATAATCAATTAGCTCACAAGCCACATTCTGCAAAACGTGCTTAATGATATAGGGCCCATGCCACATGGGTTGGAATTTTCCTTACCCAAACTTATCATGAGCTTGGTCATACAAGAGGACGAGGTCTCCTTCTACAAAGGAACGAGGGGAAACCGACTGATCAAAATGAGCTTTGACCCGCTTTTTTGTGATTCTATGAAAAGAGTAGCAAAGTGGCGAGTTTCATCAAGCCTCTGTAAATATAGAAGACGGTCTTCTTCTAGAAATGTATTAGGCAACAATTCAACAACTATCTTGAGAGAAGGGATTTCAGATTCAATCAGAAGGGTAGCTTCTAGACCATAGACAAGTTGGAATGAAGTGAATCCGGTCGCATCCTTCACCGAGGTTCAATAAGCCTAGAGAGCTCAAAAAACATGAGATGCCAATTGGACTTGTGCATCCCAATTGTACGTTGAAGCATAATGACTATAAATTTGTTCACACCTTCAACCTAGTCATTGGCCTGAGGGTAGTATGGCGTTGACCTGTCGTGACGCAGACCCAACTTGGAAATCAACTCAACCATCATGTAATGGAAAAAATGAGAACCATGATAGGAAACAATCGCTTGAGGGACGTCAAACCTGGTAATTACATCATTGAACAAGAATTTTGCGGTTGTCCTACCGTCAGCTATAAGTGTAGGCATTGGTTCGGCCCATTTAATGAAGTAATCAATGACAACGATAATATAAGAATTCCCCTTGACCGATTAAGGGTTACACGTCATACAATTGATGCCCCACTTCGCAAAGGGACCAATGGTAATGACAGGATGGATGTTCTCGACAACCCCCGGTTTGATGGAGCTGTCGATAGGCATTGTTTGCGTAATGTTTCCCAAGTTACCTTCCGCAAATACTTCATTTGTCAGGATAGGCGTTTGAAGCGGCTAAGAAGGAACTTGGGAAGCGAAATTTTCAAGACAAGTAGACATGGCCCCAAGGCCAGGCATGAAAGAGGAATGATGATGACTATCATCCCAAGGAGGATCCTCGAGAGACATAGTTTCCATGATGGCCTCATTAGTGGGAAATATCTAGTTTAAGAGATCAGGCGAATCCAAAGTGCCGAGCCAAGGAGATTGAGAATACATGTCAAGATACATACTCAAAGGAGTATGATATGAGGGATGATGAGCTGAAGCCAAAATAAGTTGAAAATAATCAATTTCTATTGGGCTTAATGGCATTGAGTCACCAAACGAATCAATCTTCTCAGGCGAACAGATGATCCACGGATCAGAAGACCTGGAGATCATGTTGACTTGAACAGTTTTGGGTGGAGGAAAATAAAAAGGACCCATGAGGGAAGGATATTTGAAAATACCCAGTCCTATGCTCTCATAAGTCGTAGGAATACGATCTACATATGGAACATTTCTCTCGGAAGATAATGAAGTGAAAAAATACAACTGATAGACAGTGATGATCTTTCCTTCGTGCAGAAATCGAAGAACAAAAAAGAGAGTGCACAGGACACACAACATGGTGTGAGTCTAACTACGACTGAGGAGAAGATTGTAATTAAGCTTGGCATCAATGACTTAAACCTCAACGTTAACTGTTTTCCCTTATAATGTAATAGGTAAACTAACGAGAACACCAAGAGGGTGAGATTCCCTTCCGTCAAAAGCTTCTAAAGCGTTTGGAGATTGATTGAGGGCTACAGAATCAATGGATTTCCAGCAAGCAGAAGACATGAAAAACCCTCGTCCACAACCGCTCGGTGGATACTCTTTCCATTAATCCCAACTTGAATGTGTTAGCCACCCATAAAATTTTGTCATATCAGATGGTGGCTAAATAATGTTGGATAGCCTTCAAGAAACAATTTCATGATTAAAATTGCTGATACTTGAAGACTTTTTGATAATGTCCTATCCTTGGTTAATATTCACTACTGTTTCCATTCAAAACTCAGAAATCCTGCTGATTTCTAAAAGCCAAAGTACTTCTGCAAAGGACCCTTTTCCCTTCTTTCTTTCCACCACTAACCCCATTTTCTATCCTCCATTTCCCATGAAAACCCCACAATTTCATGTTTCTCCCTTTTTCATTTCATTAAAATCCCTTCTATAAGGTTAAAACCCACTATTTTGACCTTACCGAAAGCCTTTATCTCCTTAAAAAACCATTAAAAACCATAGAAAACACACTTTTTCTATGCGCTAGACTTAAGCCCCTCAGGCTAAGCCCCTACCACCTTTTTCTCTCCATGTGACCCGACGCCATGACCAAAGTGTTTCCCCTGCGGGGGCTTTACTCTAATCCGTAGGGTCAAACCTTGGTGCCCCCGTAGTTGACTCCTCGGGATGGGTGAAGACTTAATATAACGGCTGCCATTTACTACGGGGGTTGCTCCAAAAGTCTCGTGTCCGTACACCCTGGCCCCCCGCAGTTCATCTCCACCGTCCGATCAAAAACCAGATTGGACGGCGCGGAGCGCTACTTGCCCTGTGGACCCCGCCATTCCCCGCGCTGTTTTCCAAAACCATGGTTTATTCCGCACCACTCTTCGGGCAAAGACTGTTTTGGTCCGATGCCTAGCGATTCCACACGCCTCTTGACGCGTGTCCTTTGTACCATTCCAAAACCACTGCATAAAGCCATTTCCCCGCGCATTATCCATCGGACGAAGGCTGCCCAGCGGAATCAACGATAGCCATTAGATCGAGACCTCCGCATCCAACGACTATCCTTCGCTGAAGTCACCCATCCTTTAACCAAGTTGCATGCGTTTTAGCTGGGCCCCGGCGCAACTGAAAACCCATCTTCGCCGTCAATCTCTGCAGATCGACGGCTCACATTCAAATACCTGATTCTGTAGCCCAGTCAAACTCCCTCCAACACTGACTTTCCCGATTTCTCCCGACCGTCAATCATAGCGCGATCGACGGCTCAGATTGCCCCGCTCCTCTGCATGCCCTCCGATGCAGATCTACCCATATAAACGCAGGATTTCATAATTTTTTTGTATTTTGCAGGTTTAAGGTTATTTTCGCCATGTCTGAAGAAGATTCGAAGGACGAGGGTGATGACTCTCGTTCTTTCGATTTGTTAAAGTAAATCAACCATAGGATGTTAAATCACGTATCCATTAAGGTTTCATGAGCCGATGATACAGCATGCCCCTGTGGAACCTGGAAAGCATCGAACAAACCCAGAAAAAGAGTATCAGAAAGCAGAAATGGATCAGAGCGAGAGTTTAATGGACAGATTGGAAGGGATTACGGCTAAGACAACTATCAGAAGCCTAATCCCCGGCCTAAAACATAGTTTAAAAGGAAAATCTAAAAGTGTTTATCAGACAGAATGCCTCCACCTCCATATCTGAGGAAAATTGATTCCTCAACCACCACAGCGCCACCTGTGCCTCAAAGGATTCAATCAGGAGCTGAATTTATTGATCAGGATCAGATTTTTGCCTCGACACAGCCAAAGAAGTCACTTCTGCCAGGGCCTTCAATGCAAAGAATATCTGCAGAGTTAATTCAGACTACCTGTGCCTCAAAGGTCAACAAATACTCCCACCCAGCTTAAATCATAAGTGTGAATCAATTAATACGGTGAACACCTCTTCTTTTTCTTCATTGAGCATCCCAAGGGCCAATGGGCCATTTAAATCCTGTATTCATTGTAATTGAGATCTTTTTCAGATCTCACGTCCTGATCTTTCTATATATACCACAGCAGAAGATGAGTGAGGGGTTTTTGGTTGTTGGTTGCTATTTGATCACAAGTTGTAACATTGAAACTCTCTGAAATAAATATACAAGTCTGTTGAAGTTGAAAACAAATTGAAGTCTTGGATGTCTTGATGATGTTGTTGCATGCCCGTTCCTGAGAAGGCTCTATCATTGGATTCATGAGCTTGGTTGTTGGTGAAGTATTCTAACTGTTTAATGTTTTCTCCTGTTTTCATTATGTTTCATAATCTCTTACTACAGTAGGCTGAAAGTTTTAGGCTAATAAATGACTCTTGGAAGCACCTTAGACCTGTTCACCCTTCATTGTTTTATGTTTTCTTCTGCTGAAGTATTTTAGAGGCTTTAAACCTTCTCTTTAGTCTTCATGCTTGTTTATTTCCTTGATAGCCCAAATAGTTGGTTTCAGCATGATTTATGGTTCTCCCTGCTTGTCTTCCATCACTTGAAAGCTGTTATTGAAGTCTCCCTTTGAAGTACCATTTTCTTAAGTTAATCAAAGAGGTCGGTTTTGATCTTACCCTTTGCCCCTGCTTGAACAGTTTTTTTGAAGGTCTTTATAGTTGCAAGCATAGATGTTATTTAGGTGTTCCCTCTTCTATGAATGCAGCTATCAGTGAATCTTTTATGTTTTCTAAGTCCTTTAAAATAAAATCTTTGAGGAAATAGGGAGTTCCCCGAATCTTAGGTTTCATTTTAAAAGTTGTCTTGAAGTCATTATTTTCTTAAAGAATGTTTGTGGAATTTATGGTTAGCCCTGTCTATCAAATATCTCTTTATTGTTAAGTTATGTTTTCAAGTTCCCTTTGTTGAGAATTAAACTTCTCTTTCCAAAACATTAATGTCCATCTCATTCCAAAACAAAGGATCCTGTGGCCAAGTTAGATTTGCCCTTTAATATCCCATATCCCTTGAAGAGTTTGTCATGACCTTATTTTGACTCCATTGCCCAATGAACCAGATATTTCCTCTTTCTGTCTATCTTTCCTAGACCTTTCATATTCTGCTGTATCAACTCAACCCAACCAAACAAACGTCTGCATTTAATAACTAGTCTAAAATCCATAATCAAAGCAAACAAGATAAACCTTTGCAAACAAATATTTGAGAGATCCCTCTCTGAGAACAGGAGGACTAGATCCTGGAGCTCTAAAGATTGGTTTTGATGTTGCCTTGTCTTTTGATTTGCCAAACTATCAAAACACGAGACCCCAACATAATGGCGATCACGGTGGGACCTCTGAGTTAGTAACAATCCAAATACCCCTTAGGACTTCAGAAATCCCTTATTTTCAAGAATATCCAGTGATTATTAGCCACCTCATCGCCACCAAAAAAATGGCGATCACGGTGGGACCCTACTGAGAATTAGAGGTTTCAAAACCTTTCTTAAAACCTTTAGGTCCAGTATAACATAAGTAACTTTCTTCAAGCACTGCCTAACATAATGGCAATCATGATAGGACTTGATTGAATCAGTGACAAACTAAGTAACCCTTAGGACTCCTTTTAATCCTTATCAAACCTTGAAGGAACCAGTTACCAAGCCATAAGAGAAACTTTGTTTGTTTGAACACCTTAGCTAAGTGAAAAATCAGACTTAGAACACTCTCTTAACCTATAAAACCAAAATAAACTCAGAAAAACCCAAAAATATTTCAATTTTGGCTTCATAATAAACATGGTAGTGGACCATAGAACCTTTTACCTCCTTACGAGCTAAAAACTTCCACTTTGTAGTAAAACACTCATTCCCACATATCACTTAACTTTGATGTGTTTTACCTTGTACTCTTAGACAGAGTCAGGAAAGGGCCAGATAGCCTCTGGATCTCATCCACTTTTAGAGGTGATATTTCTGGTGAATGCCCTCCCAGTCAATCTCTGGTTAGAGTTTGTTGTGTTTTGGGATATCCTTAAAAAAGGATGTTTCACAAGCACTGTGGTGGACAGTGTACCTCTTTGAAAACACTCTAAAAGTTCCACCTAGCGACTCCACAATCCTGAGCAGACCTTAAGACTCCACTGGAAAGAACCCTTACCATTATAAAATTTTCCAAATCCAGTTAGAGGACTGTAGGATCAAAATTTTTGTAAACAGATCAGTTAACCTCTCAAATATTGTCATACTTGGTTGAACTTTTCTTGTTATTTTGGGTCTAAAAACACGCCATAGTGGCTTCTAGAAATATCTACACTAGAGCTCATCCTGACCCCAACCCACCTAAAATAGTTGATGACCCAGAAAGTATCCTCTGGAAGTCTCCTAAGATTAAATTATCAACTGTTTTCATATCACCCCCAAGAGCTAAATCAGTTCTTGAAAAACTTTCAGCTCTACAACACTCACAAGCTGACTTGGTTAATCCATTTAGGACTAGGTCATTTAGTGAGTTAGAACAACTAGATTCTGAGTTTTCACTATCTTCTCCTGAAACAAGTGAACATCTTGATAACAGAGAAACAACACCTCCTGTTTTACATTTTCTTCACATCCTAGGTGTCTCTCATCCAATATTAGCTCAGCAGTCTACTCTTGGTCCATCCACTTCTACTCATCCTACATCCATTGTTCAAACCACCACACCTCAGCCCACTTTCCCTATTGTCAATCCACCACTTGTTAATCCACCCCCACCACATATCATGGCAGCATGGTATGCTCCCTTAGCCGTTACTGTACCACTAGTCAATCTTCCACAGGACTATCAGTCCAAAATTCCATTATATGATGATAATAATGCTACAACTGCATCACAACATGTGGATAAGATGAATGACTATTTTGACCGAAATGAAATTGATGATGATTATGTGAAACTTAGATTATTTTCTCAGAGCTTAGGGGGAGAAGTAAGAAAATGGTTTAAAGGTTTAGCCCCCCGTAGTATTAACGATCTCCAAGCCTTCCATCAAACATTCCTAAACAAATGGGAAGTAAAGAAGAATCCTCTCCAAGTCCTTGCTGATTACAACAATCTCTGTAGGAATCCTGGGGAAAGTGTACAAGCATATTGTACTAGATTTAACAGTGTATATAATGCACTTTCCCCAGAACTAAAACTTTCCACAAGGCTCAGCCTTAAACAAGTTTCCTGAAGGATTTGACTATAACATGACTTATTCACTGAGAGAATGAGATTTTGCAACTCTTGAAGATATGCAAAGGGGTGCTCTTTCTGTGGAAGTCAACTTAATAGAAAAGAGAGCAAGAATGAAAACTGAAAATAGAGTATCTTTCAGAGAGGAATCCCCTCCCTCTACTTCAAGCTAAAAAATGGAGAGAATGTTGGAAGAAATGATGAAAGAGATGAACATAATTAAGAAAGCACAAGCAAATCAAAACCAGACTACACTTCAAAACAATCAAAACAGAAATAGAAATCAGAATTATAGAAGAGATAACAATCAAGATAAGCAAAAAGAAAGTGGCCAACAAATTAGACCTCCCTTTCAACAGAACTATGTAGATCAATATGAGGAAGACAGGGAGATGGAAAGGTTGGAAGAATCACATGTAAACTTGATTGGATCAGACAATGGGGATGATGTTTTCCTCACTGAGGAAGAACAGGGTTTCTTCTCTAATGATCAAAATACACACACCTATGAAGATTCTGATGACTATAGATTGGGTTTTGAAAATGCAATCATGGAAGTACACAAACAGTATGATCTTAGGAGCAAGGGAAGTGTAGAAAATTCAAAGGATAAGAATACTAGCACTGCTGTCAAGAAAAACGTAGAAAACCAGCCCAAAAGGACAGTAGAAAAAACCAACATTTCGTCCAAAAAACCAGATTTAAATAAAGACAAGGTAATCCAGCCAAATGTTGAACAAAGCACCCCTAGCACTTTAGCTAGTGGTCCTAGTAAAACTATTCCTATCACTAGTTCAAGCAAGGTTCAGCAAATCAAAGCTGCTAAAAAGAATTCAATTGAAAAAACAGATGTAAATATTAACAAGTCAATTATTCATTTCAGCCTTGAGGGAGAGATTGCTAAGATAAAAATTACCATCCCCCTAGCTGAACTAGTAACCCAAGAAGTGTACAAAAACCCAGTTTTGAAGGCTTTAAACCTAGGAAGTGATACTGACACCTTAAACTTGACAGATGACAAACCTGAGCTATTGTTTGGCCCAGAGGTTGAAGGAAAATATCAAGAAGGACCAGTTCCTCCCTTCTATGTCAGTTTGAACATACACGATAAAATTCTACACAATGCCATGTTAGATTCTGGAGCTTCACACAATCTAATGCCCAAAGTAGTAATGGAAAGTCTAGGCTTAGAGATTACTAAACCATACAAAGATTTGTATTCTTTTGACTCAAGCAGAGTAAAATGCTTGGGTTTAATCAAAGATTTATGTGTTAACTTAGCTCAGATCCTCGCCAAGAATCTAGTAATGGATATAGTTGTAGCTGACATTCCCCCTAAGTATGGCATGCTCTTATCAAGATCATGGGGAGCCAAACTTTAGGGAAGCCTTCAAATGGATATGTCTTATGCCACCATCCCTGTTTTTAACCAAAACAGAAGACTATACAGAGAATCCCACATGAAGTACATGGTGAGTAACATGAACAAACCAAACAACACTCCAATCTATTCTATTCAATCAAGTTTAGACTCCTTTATCTTATGTAACGAAGATGAAATTACCCAACAAGGTAAAGAAAACATGGACCCAATCAATTCACCAGAACAATCCAATCTTACCTCGAATCAACTTCAAAATATTGACAATCAACAGCAACAAGAAAGTGAAAATGAGTCAAACATACTATGGACAGTAAATTTCGATGGATCCTACAATAAAACTAGTGCAGGGGCAGGTATCTGGATTCAGAACACAAATCAGATTTTTTCATACAAATTAGATTTCTCGTGCACTAACAACATCGCTGAGTACGAAGCCCTCCTCCTAGGTTTACAATTGCTCAAACAGTTAAAAGCCCAAAGGATAGCTATCTTAGGAGATTCTGAACTTATCATCAAACAAATCAAAGGAGAATACTCAGCCAAGAATCCAAGGCTTAGGGAATATTGAAATGCTGCCCTAGACCTACTAAAAACTTTCGAAAAATATGAACTCATTTTCATTCCTAGAGCACTGAATCATCTAGCAAATGAACTTGCCTTCATGGCCAGCAATTGCCAAGTACCTGAAATAAATGAACAACTCAGTATAAAGGTGAAACACAGACCTGTTGTGCCTGATAACGAATATCACTGGCAGGTGTTTGAATCTGACAAACACATAGATGATTTCTTGAAATCAGAAAATGATTTCAGCATACCAACACCAGAAACTAGCCATGAAGAAAATTGTTTGTATATTGAACAAATCCCAAAGGCTGAAATGACGTATCCTGCTAATATAAATCATTGCGAAAATCCATTTGAAGCAGAGGTAGTGAAAAATGAAGACCAAGAAGACTTGGAAGTCTTACAATGCAAAAATGATAAGATCCCAAGAGGTCTCACACCTTTAGAACACATGTTTGATCTCAACGATGTAGCTAAAGAACCCAGAATGGAGCCGGTGGAAACAAATATAGAAGAACATAACATAGGAAATCTAGTAGAACCCAAGATGATCAAGCTATCCAACACCCTCCCAACCCACATAAAATTGCAGTACATAGAGCTTTTCAAAGAGTTTAAAGATGTGTTTGCTTGGGAATACAAAGACTTGAAATCATATGATACCAGCATCATCCAGCATAAAATCCCCTTGAAGGAAAATCAAAAGCCTTTCAAGCAAAAACTAAGGAGAATAAATCCTCTTTTATTACCTTTGGTTAAGGCGGAAATTGAGAAAATTCACAATGCTGGGATCATAGTACCCATTAGATTTTCAGAATGGGTATCAAACTTAGTTTCTGTTAGAAAGAAAATAGGGGAAATCAGGCTTTGTATTGACTTCAGAAATTTAAACAGAGCCTCTCTAAAAGACAAATACCCATTACCCAAGATGGACCATATACTTCAAAGGGTATTTGGGTCAAGAAGAATATCCCTATTGGATGGGTTCTCAGGTTACAATCAGGTGTTAGTGTTCCCAAGTGATCAAATCAAAACTACTTTTACCACACCTTGGGGCACCTTTATGTATGTCAAAATGCCTTTCGGATTAATGAATGCAGGGGCCACCTTCCAAAGGGCCATGGACATAGCCTTCTCTGAAGATATTGGATATTTTTAATTATTTACCTTGATGACATAACTGTTTTCTCGAAAACTAATGAAGAACATTTGATTCACCTAAGAAAGGTTTTTGAGAAGTGTAGGAAATTTGGCTTATCACTTAATCCCAAGAAGACCCTCTTTGGTCTCCAAGAAGGGAAACTTCTTGGTCATATAATTTCAAAAGAAGGAATCAAAATAGACCCTACAAGGATAGATGGCATATTGAAAATTAGCCATCCTAGAAGCCTCAAAGAATTGCAATCCTTCATTGGAAAGATAAATTTTTTGAGAAGGTTTATTCCCAACCTTGCTGAGCTATTAAAAAACATTACAAACATGCTTAAGAAAAACGTGGGTGTGAAATGGACTTTACCAACTAAACAATCATTTGAACTGGTCAAACAAGCTCTTACTCAAACACCAGTCCTGATTAGTCCATATTTTACCAAAGATTTTTACATCTTTTCTTTTGCATCTGAGCATACAATAGCTGCAGTTCTACTTCAAAAGAATGATTTGGGGCAGAAACAACCAATATCCTTCTTTAGTAGGGCCTTAAGAGACGCTCCTCTCAATTATAATATCATGGAGAAACAAGCCTTAGCATTAGTGAAAGCATTAAAGGACTTTAGGGTCTATATTTTACACTCTCACATAATTGCTTTTGTCCCACATACTGTTGTCAAGGACATTCTAAGTCAAGACCCTGATGGTAAAAGGGGAAAATGGATTGCAACTATTCTTGAATATGACTTAAAAATTAGGCCCACCAAACTAGTTAAAGGGCAAGGATTAGCAAAACTTATGGCTGAGTCTAACTTCCAAGCACTAGACATGA
Organism: Pinus albicaulis; assembly: GCA_034641835.2. NCBI lineage: Eukaryota > Viridiplantae > Streptophyta > Pinopsida > Pinales > Pinaceae > Pinus > Pinus albicaulis. Next base: position 2,092,729,587 of record CM076575.1, on the reverse strand, counting down.
ATATGGTAGATGTGTTGGAAGAAATAGAAGAGTCTGATGCTCCTTTTATTGAAGAAACATTTCTAAACTCTCCTTGGTATGCTGATATTGTTTATGTGCTTTTATATTTAAATACCCCTCCTTCTTTATCTAAAACTAAGGCTAGATTCTTGAAACAAAAAGCTTTGAGTTTTTGCATATTAGATGGAGTATTATATTGGAAAAATGCTGTTGGAATTTTTCTTAAATGTTTACTTGAAGATGATGTAGGAAAAATCATGCATGAATTGCACGATGGTGAATGTGGAGGACACCTCTACTGGAAGGCCACAGCAAACAAAATTCTCAGATCAGGTTACTATTGGCCTACCCTTTTCCCAGACACTCAGAAGTTGTTCATGTCTTGCCATAAGTGTCAAATCTTTGATGGCAAGAGAAAGCTCCTTCCCTTACCCCTACATCCTATCAGAGTTGAGGCACCTTTTCAACAATGGGGGCTGGACTTCATTGGACAAATTCATCCATCTTCCTCAGCTCAACATAAGTGGATCCTCACAGCCACTGACTTCTTCACCAAATGGATAGAAGTATACCTACCAGGAATGCTAATGACTCTGTCATTATCAAGTTTCTTGAAACCCATATCCTATCCAGATTTGGTTGTCCCAGAAAAATCATAACAGACAATACTGCTGCTTTCAAATCTAAAAAGATGGCTAATTTCTATCACAAATACCATATAACCTTGGGCCATTCCACTGCTTACTATCCCCAAGGGAATGGATTAGTTGAATCCTCCAACAAGAGTCTCATTAATATCATTAAAAAGCTGTTGGAAGAAAATCAAAAATCATGGCACAGTAAGCTAGTCCATGCCTTATGGGCTGATAGATTAACTAAAAAGAAATCAATAAATATGTCCCCCTATCAGTTAGTGTATGGCATGGACGCAATTTTTCCTACCTCGTTAGGAATTCCAGTCATGAAGCTCCTTCAAGAAGTACAGGTTGAAGAAAATGATATGCAGAGGAGGATCAACCAAACAATTCATTTGCAGCAGACCAGAGAAGAGGTTTATGAAAGAACACAGTTAGTCCAAGAAAATATGAAGAAGCAATTTGATAAAAGGACTAAGGCAAACAACTTCCAGGTCGGAAGTGTTGTTCTTAAATGGGATTCAAGGAGAGAAGAAAAGGGGAAACGTGGCAAGTTTGAGAACTTGTGGAAAGGGCCATATGTTATTCATGCTGAGAGGGGTCATAATACATTTTTCTTGAAAGAAATGAATGGAGAAGACCTGTATGGAGGTCCTGTCAATGGCAGAATGCTCAAGCATTACTTCTGCCAAGAATCCTAAGTTTTAAAGCATTTTTGTTTTTGTAGATATCATAGCCTAACCATTACATTCAAAGTTAGAAGAAAATCAAAATACAAAAACAATAGAAAGAAAGAAAAGAGGGCAGTTTATTAAAAACAAGAAAGGCAAAGCCCCATGCCCAAAAGAGAAACAAATCTGAAAGTGTGCAAGCTTAAATGCCACTCCTGATAACCACACTTCTTGTTAGTCAAACAGCCTAATCTTGACTATTTAGTTTTAAATTTTCTGCTGATAGGGTAGTGAATTTGGTTTTCCAAACTGTTTAATCTTGGCTTATCAATAGATAGATTAGGATAGAAATTAAAGGTTCAAACAAATTCAAAATCTGAACCAAAGTCTCCAAAGAGAGATGACTCAAAATTGTTTTATTTTCTGAGTCATGAAAGAGAAAAACTGGTTCTTATTTGCCCAAAATCCGAATCAGTTATCAAAGAAGAGACAGCTCAAACAAAAGCAAAAACAGAGCTGTGAAGAAAAGAGAAGGCCATGGTGAGAAACTTTCAGATCTTAAAACCTTCCATTTTGATTTTAATTTTCTGCAAATAATAATCTATGTGCAGCTTGTTTTTATGCCATAGATCACAGCAAGTTAAAAATCTCAATCTTCACTTGACTTTTTTTGAATTTATGTTATAGAATTTAGAGAATGGAAGTCAGTTGGACAGCTTAATCCCAACAGACAGTAGATTAGGTAGAGAATCATATGGATCCAACTGTTTAATCTGCATCCATGAAGAAATAAGGAGTAGAGTTAGATTATTTTTTATGCTTTCAAAAGAATAAAATTTTGTAAGAGAGTTTGCCAATCCAAGTGCACTCTGATGAAGAGAAAATGTTAGATCAGTAGGATTGGGTAGGTAGAAAGTTTGTTGATAAGAGTTCCATTGTTTTCCAAAGACTGACAATTGGTTTCTAGAACAAAGAAAGATCTTTCAAAGTAGAAGAAACAGCCCAATGGATGAGGCAACTGATCAACCTCCCAGAGAATACAAGTCTACAGTTCTTGATGCCTTCAAAAGGACACCATCCCCAAGTGGAGCCACTGTTAGCCACCCATAAAATTCTGTCATATCAGATGGTGGCTAAATAATGTTGGATAGCCTTCAAGAAATAATTTCATGATTAAAATTGCTGATACTTGAAGACTTTTTGATAATGTCATATCCTTGGTTAATATTCACTACTGTTTCCATTCAAAACTCAGAAATCCTACTGATTTCTAAAAGCCAAAGTACTTCTGCAAAGGACCCTTTTCCCTTCTTTCTTTCCACCACTAACCCCATTTTCTATCCTCCATTTCCCATGAAAACCCCACAATTTCATGTTTCTCCCTTTTTCATTTCATTAAAATCCCTTCTATAAGGTTAAAACCCACTATTTTGACCTTACCGAAAGCCTTTATATCCTTAAAAAACCATTAAAAACCATACAAAACACACTAATCCCCTACTGCCTTTTTCTCTCCATGTGACCCGACGCCGTGACCAAAGCGTTTCCCCTGCGGGGGCTTTACTCTAATCCGTAGGGTCGAACCTTGGTGCCCCCGTAGTTGACTCCTCGGGATGGGTGAAGACTTAATATAACGGCTGCCATTTACTACGGGGGTTGCTCCAAAAGTCTCGTGTCCATACACCTTGGCCCCCCGTAGTTCATCTCCGCCATCCGATCAAAAACCAGATCGGACGGCGCGGAACGCTACTTGCCCTGTGGACCCCGCCATTCCCCGCGCTGTTTTCCAAAACCACGGTTTATTCCGCACCACTCTTCGGGCAAAGGTTGTTTTGGTCCGATGCCCAGCGATTCCACACGCCTCTTGACGCGTGTCCTTTGTACCATTCCAAAACCACCGCATAAATCCATTTTCCCGCGCATTATCCATCGGACGAAGGCCGCCCAGCGGAATCAACGATAGTCATTAGATCGAGACCTATGCATCCAATGGATGTCCTTCGCTGAAGTCACCCGCCCTTTAACCAAGTTTCATGCGTTTTAGCTGGGCCCCGGCGCAACTGAAAACCCATCTCTGCCGTCGATCTCTGCAGATTGATGGCTCACATTCAAATACCTGATTCTTTAGCCCAGTCAAACTCCCTCCACCGCTGACTTTCCCAATTTCTCCCGACCGTCGATCATAGCGCGATCGACGACTCAGATTTCCCCACTCCTCCGCACACCCTCCCCTGTAGATCTACCCATATAAACGTAGGATTTCATAATTTTGTTTGTATTTTGCAGGTTTAAGGTTCTTTTCGCCATGTCTGAAGAAGATTCGAAGGACGAGGGTGATGACTCTCGTTCTTTCTATTTGTCAAAGGAAATCAACCACAGGATGTTAAATCACGTATCCATTAAGGTTTCATGAGACGATGATACAGCATGCCCCTGTGGAACCTTGAAAGCATCGAACAAACCCATAAAAAGAGTATCAGAAAGCAGAAATGGATCAGAGCAAGAGTTTAATGGACAGATTGGAAGGGATTACGGCTAAGACAACTATCAAAAGCCTAATCCCCGGCCTAAAACACAGTTTAAAAGGAAAACCTAAAAGTGTTTATCAGACAGAATGCCTCCACCACCATATCCGAGGCAAATTGATTCCTCAACCACCACAGCGCCACCTGTGCCTCAAAGGATTCAATCAGGAGCTGAATTTATTGATCAGGATCATATTTTTGCCTCAACACAGCCAAAGAAGTCACTTCTGCCAGGGCCTTCAATGCAAAGAATATCTGCAGAGTTACTTCGGACTACCTGTGCCTCAAAGGTCAACAAATACTCCCACCCAGCTTAAATCATAAGTGTGAATCAATTAATACGGTGAACACCTCTTCTTTTTCTTCATTGAGCATCCCAAGGGCCAATGGGCCATTTAAATCTTGTATCAATTGTAATTGATATCTTTTTCAGATCTCACCTCCTCATCTTTGTATATATACCACAGCAGAATATGAGTGAGGGGTTGTTGGTTGTTGGTTGCTATTTGATCACAAGTTGTAACATTGAAACTCTCTGAAATAAATATACAAGTCTGTTGAAGTTGAAAACAAATTGAAGTCTTGGATGTCTTGATGATGTTGTTGCATGCCCGTTCCTGAGAAGGCTCTATCATTGGATTCATGAGCTTGGTTTTTGGTGAAGTATTCTAACTGTTTAATGTTTTCTCCTGTTTTCATTATGTTTCATAATCTCTTACTACAGTAGGCTGAAATTTTTAGGCTAAGAAATGACTCCTGGAAGCACCTTAGACCTGTTCACCCTTCACTGTTTTATCTTTTGTTTTGCTGAAGTATTTTAGAGGCTTTAAACCTTCTCTTTAGTCTTCATGCTTGTTTATTTCCTTGATAGCCCAAACAGTTGGTTTCAGCATGATTTATGGTTCTCCCTGCTTGTCTGCCATCACTTGAAAGCTGTTATTGAAGTCTCCCTTTGAAGTACCATTGTCTTAAGTTAATCAAAGAGGTTGGTTTTGATCTTACCCTTTGCCCCTGCTTGAACAGTTGTTTTGAAGGTCTTTATAGTTGCAAGCATAGATGTTATTTAGGTTTTCCCTCTTCTATGAATGCAGCTATCAGTGAATCTTTGATGTTTTCTAAGTCCTTTAAAATAAAATCTTTGAGGAAATAGGGAGTTCCCCGAATCTTAGATTTCATTTTAAAAGTTGTCTTGAAGTCATTATTTGCTTAAAGAATGTTTGTGGAATTTATGGTTAGCCCTGTCTATCAAATATCTCTTTATTGTTAAGTTATGTTTTCAAGTTCCCTTTGTTGAGAATTAAACTTATATTTCCAAAACATTAATGTCCATCTCATTCCAAAACAAAGGATCATGTGGCCAAGTTAAATTTGCCCTTTGATATCCCATAGCCCTTGAAGAGTTTGTCATGACCTTATTTTGACTCCATTGCCCAATGAACCAGATATTTCCTCTTTCTGTCTATCTTTCCTAGACCTTTCATATTCTGTTGTATCAACTCAACCCAACCAAACAAACATCTGCATTTAATAACTAGTCTAAAATCCATAATCAAAGCAAACAGGATAAACCTTTGCAAACAAATATTTGAGAGATCCCTCTCCGAGAACAGGAGGACTAGATCCTGGAACTCTAAAGATTGGTTTTGATGTTGCCTTATCTTTTGATTTTCCAAACTGTCAAAACACGGGACCCAAACAGAATGATCAGTGAAAGTTGGTGAGGGTGACGTGGGACGAAATTTTCCAAATCTAAAGTGATAAGGCTAGAATCGGCGGGGTCAATCCCTCTTATGGAAGATAAAAAATATTTCCATTGCAATGAAAAACTCTAAAGTAATTCCAATGCAAACATAGCAGATGGCACCTGAGTCAAATCCTCAATAATATTGTAATTCTCAACAGCATGGGTGTTACGGTTGTAAGAATAATTTCAGAGTACACCTTTAGAAGGTGGTTGTACAACAGGCTCAGTACTCGTCCTTTCGATATGAAGAGGGCTAGAAGCAGGCAGGGGAGGAGGACCATCAGTGATTTCTTTCCCTACTGCTTGACATGGTTTGGTATAATATTTCGATCGGGTAGAAATAAAGACGGATGCAAGACCATTCATCATGAAAACCAAAGAACCAAATGGGGCGGAGGACTGAGGTTTCTCCACCAACTGAGTTTGTTGTGATGGGAATGCTTCTTTAAGAATAGCCAGAGTACCTTGGGTGCCCTTGAGCAGTCAAATCACCTCAGCCCACCGTGGACATTCCTTGGTGTAATGATCTTCATCACAAATTAGACAAGGATACTTCGGTTTGCATTTGGAACCATCATCAGCACTAGGTTTCTGAGAATCATGTTTTGGGTATCAGCTTTGGCCTTACCTTTACCCTTCTTCTTTCCCTTGGAAGTTTTATCCACAGGATTGGATTGGAGGGCATTCACTTCCGTGGTTTTAACATAATTCAAAGGTGGCTGAGAAACAGTATCCGTGGAAGGATTAGATTTTTCTTCGCAAGATTTGGAGAAGACTTTCGAGAAGTTTGGGACACAGAATCAATGATACCATCGATAGATGGTGTCACCGGTGCTTTGGTAGCTCCATGTCACGGAGCATCAGGCAATATTTTATACAATGTGTTGGACTGAGAGTACACAAGATCAAGGGACTAGGCACGTGCAAAGGCTTGTTCCTCGGTAACACATGCCCCCATAGCGATGTCCTTAGAAATCGAATCGATAAAAGAGGTAGTGAACTAATCAGTTAGAAGTTGATCAGGAATAGCGAACTTAATCAAAGAATGATGACACCTCCACTCATGAATATGATTAGAGATATGAGTAGCTCGATCTTGTTTCAAATATGTGAGGAGGTGCGTCCCAGTTTTATAGCGAACTGGTAACTAGGAGTGTGTGAGAAATGCCATAGTAAGAGAGTTGAAATCTTGAAAGGTACCCCGGGAGAGTCCAATGTACCACTTTTCAGTGGCACCAGTGAGATTCCTTTAGAAAATACGTAGCCGAATTGAATCGTCAACCCAAGATTTAGAGGAGCACCATAGATGATAAGTCATAACATACGCTTGGGGGTCTTCTCAGGACTTGCTGTCAAATTTGGGACAATCGCAAGGTGTTTTAGTTGGAACTAGAGGCTAATATGGATTATGAAGGATAGGGTCATTCGTCAACTTCGACACATCGAGTAGTTCCAGCGTAGCGAGAAAAGGAAATTGTGGATTGAAAGGCATTGTACGCCTTTGATAAAAACCAATATTGGGATTCCAACCGGGTTGGGAGAAATTCTACCCCCATATGTTTTGTCCCAGAGAATTTTGTCCATAGGGGTTATACGCCTAATAATTCTGCCCATACACCGGTTGAGGAATAGGATATTTATTCTGAGCATATCATTGAGGTCCCGTCTGAGAAACATATGGATTTTGTTGCGAGATTTAAGTAGTGTCACGAGGCGCATTATATACCACCTGAGATTGACCTTGAGGAATATAAGCAGTGCCACGAGGCGCATTATATACCACCTGAGATTGACCTTGAGGAATATAAGCAGTGCCATGGGGTGCATTTTACACTACCTAATATTGACCTTGAGGAATGTAAACAGTGCCCTGAGGCTGCGCAGGTTGCCCTTGGGGTGCAGGTTGACCTGGATGTTGTGGTTGAACAGGCTATCCCTGTGGTGCAGGTTGGCCTGGTTGTTGGGGCTGGACAGGCTATCCCTGCGATGTAGGTTGGCCTGGATGTTGAGAGCCACCGGGTTGCCCTTGTGGAAGAGGTTGGCTTGATGGTGGGGATGAGCCAATTTTCCCCTAAAGACCAAATTGAACTGGCTGAGCAGCAGAGGGTTGACCTTTTTGTACAAAATTTGGGCATTGCTGAATGTAAGGCTGGTGCTATTGCACAAACGGTTGTCCTTGTGATGGATAAATTTTTCCCTGAGTAATACAAGATACTCCCTATTGAACATAAGGTTGACCAGCAGGACCGTAGGTTTGTCTTTGTTGGACCAAAGGTTGTCCCTGAAAGGTTGTCCTTGTGGGCTAAAAGGTTGTCCCTATGGACCATAGGGTTGTCCCTGAAAGGGTTATCCTTATGGACCATAGGGTTGTTGTAGTAGGTATATGAATTGGTTGGGGTCAATTGGAGGCAAATAGATGGGATTTTCGTACTCTTCATAATGATGTGGAGGATTAACAAGAGCTTGTGGCTGTTGAGAACCCTGAGGGGTGCAATTTTGTTGCTGAATGACCAACATGTACTGATCGTACCTTAAACCTTTAGGAATTAGATTAGAAGAGACAGGCGCACTACAAGTAGGTTAGATCCCTGAAACATGAGGCTATGTTTCACTCACGACGGGTATAGCGGGTATCGTGGAAGCAGTAGGAATTGATCAATGGAGAATGGAAGATGGTGCCAATGAATGAACCACACTAATAGATGGTGTGGATGAAGCCACATAGACAGTGGGTCGGACTGGGATAGACGTAACAATCGTCTACATCATGGTAGTTGAAGGTGATGCACCCGATATTGTGACAAAAGATCTTTCTGAGGGAGACGATGTACATGTTTAGATCAGTTTCTGATACAATGGTGAAGCACCAAAAATAATCTGACTCAATGAACGATAACCAGCTGGGAGAGAGGAAGGTTGACCTGAGACATAAGGAGAACTCCCCAGAGGGAGTTGATAGTCTCCTATAGAAACATAAATCTCTTCACTATTGATGGGACTCGAAGAAGCCATGTCGGATGAAGCCATGTTATCTTCAAAAAGGCAATGAGCAATGGAAATTAAAGCAGTGTAAAGTAAAGATGGTTCTGACGTAAGAGGAGGAAACTCTTCCTCGTTTCCAAAACCAACCCAAGCATCTAGAGGTTTCCAATTGATATAAAATGGCTCCTCAAGAGGCGATTAGGTAGCAAGAGGTAAGATACTCGGAAGAAGAGAATGTCAATAATTGATAGGCCTAGTAGGCTGAGGTGCTCCCGCATAAACTTCAGGAGAAGGATCTACACTATGAGGTAATGAAGAGAACGATGAAACTGGTGGTTCCACCACCGTGACTTTGTCTCAAAACAGGAGAGAACCGAGATGACCAATTCGAGGCTTCAATATCAAACATTAAGGAATCACTTGAGAACAAGCCAATAAAATATCTTTAATGGGCATATGATCGTAGGAAATTGATTTTATGACACTGAAACAAAACTCTGCCTTTTCATATTTTAAGAGTCAAGAAATAGGCAAAAGGTGACTCTAGTCACTTTTAGGTTGAACAAGTGCAAAAGGACAAGTGCTCGATGACCTTCTCAATTTTAGAGAGTCACGAAATGACCAAAATGACTACTCAGGAAATCTAAGAAATAGGGTGTACCAAGTTTCCGTGAACTGCAATATACACCTTGGTGATCGAATGAAAGATAAATGACCAAGGCCTTAACGTACGTGTAGGTAGTCTCCTTGAATGTTGTGTTCAGTGTATCATTGTTATAGGGCAGTGGACTCGGCTTCCTATGGATAAAGTATTGCAACCTATGAGGGTCTCCCTTTATATACTCGACGATACGGGGAGCACAAGTCTGTGCTAGTGCTGTCCAATGCCATATGGCGAACGAAAACTACTAGGTTTAACGACGCTGGACCACGTCACTAGCCTAGACCTCTAAATATTTTCTAGGTTTCAATGCTTCCTTAGGTTGATTGAATTCATTTTAAAGTTGATCTTGAATTAATGTTGCAATTTCAAGGCCTTACTGAATGCGATCTTGAATTCTTAATGCACAACTATATGCAAAATAAAATCATTCCAATTTGATGAATGCTTGCTAAGAGAGGGATAATAGTTCATAACAAAGCATCAATCAATCGAATACAAAGAAGAAATTCACTAATGCATCTAATACAACCAATGAAAAAAAATAAATATCTTTTCTTGTTCACTAAAAGCTATTAATGCAAAAGAAAGTTTTTCATTTTCAAACTAAGAGAAAGAATGCAAATTTTGTCCTTTTACATGAATGAGAAGCAAAATGCACTACTACACTAAATGAAAAAATAGAGACTAGTTTTGAGCAATTCGAATGAAATGATCCAAAACAAAAATATCAATCCAACATGAATATCAGACACACTCAAAATAGAGATGAATTCCTTCAAGCAAGAGAGGTCTTACAAACTGATTCAGTGAGCAATGTAATCTATGCTCAAGGTGACAAATGGAGAGCTAAACAAACACGAAAATGATCATTCAACAACCCAATGACATGTAGAACCGAAAGGAAAACTAAGGCAATCAGTCAAAAAACTGAAAATATAAAGACCAAACTGACTTAAACTCAACTCAGAAGGTTCAGTGAGGAGGTAGCTGAACAAGCGATTGAAGTCACCTAGAAACCCCAGGATAACAAACTCCACTAATCAGATGAGGGACAAACGTTGAGAATAATGAGACAAGAGAGTCAAAGAAATTATAGTAGACCAATTGAAAGATGAAAATCCAACCCTAAGGCAAGAGAAAATGACAAAACTCAGGGAAAATGCTAAAATTTTAACCTACAAGATTCAACACGTCTGTCTATCTATAATCTGTGCTAAACAAAGGTTGGCACGCCTGTGACAAAGGCAACAAGAGCCAATCGGTGCGACTGTTCAAGAAACAACAATGTCGAGCCATAAAACTATGGAAAAAAGAAAAATACAGTGAGCCAAGGTCACACTTGACACTATGAGACTGAATGGGATGGATAAAAACATTCAAACATGAAGAACAAAGTAGAAAAACTATAACACGACCAAATTTGAATAGACAAGAAAAACACTAGACGAACAATGAGAGACGACAAACACACTGATCCCCAGTATGGTCGCCAAATTGTTGAGCAGGTAAATCCCCTCTGCGGACAAAGGCGATCCCTCTAGCCCTAGGCTGGGTCTAGCAACAAGGGAACAAGTTGCACTTTTGGACTCCTAGCTTATAAATGAAAATGAGTTGGGATAGATTACCTACCTTGGTCCAATGCCCTTGTTGTTGTTTGCAGTAGCAATTCACTGATATTTTTCTTCACGCGTCATGGTCCTTCAATGATGATGTCTATGTACCTGCACAAGGATCAAGTGACCATACGAAAACATATTTTCATCCACAACTATTTGATTGGTTAAGGAGAATCAAAAAAATTTCATATTATAAAACACAAAATTGGAATAAAAAAACCAGTCAAGTATTAATGATAGAGAAAAGAAAATTATAACCTTAATGCCTTGACGTTGCAGCCTCCTTTGACAAGTTCAGTCAAGCATGTCTCAAGAATTCGTCGGGAATCAGACTTGGTGAGGCAATGTGCCTAAACTCTCTCTCGACAATGGATTCCTCTCTGCCTTATTCTTCATATCAGCTATAGTAAGGATTGTTCAGCTAGCTGAAACAATGTGAGAAGGAAGTATTTATAGGAGAGGTGTTATCACCTAATTTGGACCTTAGGCTGAAAGAAGGAAAATCAGGGTAACCTCAAACCATGCTCAGCCTTTTAGCTTGCCCTACAAGGTCAGGAGAGGGCTCTCTCCGAGAAAGATATTCAATGAAGTGTAATGTGAACTGATTTTAGGCTAGGTATAATAATGGGAAATGTTTTTATAAATTTTCAGGGTGTATGGGACAGATGGGGCAGTTCAAAACTGGGGAATTAAATCAGAGATATAGGGTATTTCATGGGGCAAGGTAGGTAGGGATTTTAACCATTTAGTTTAAATAATGATGGAATGGTAAGACTGGTGAGAAGCTAAAAAGGGCATAGGAGATGGATCCTTTTCAAACAGAAGAAAACATCGAGTATTGAATGATTTCCCAAGGCAAAGAATTACACAATGGATTCTACCTATCTATCTTGAAAAAATTCAACCAAAGATATGAATGAATGAATGGCAAACATAACAATTTAACAAATGAACACAAAGGAAAGAACAATTCTAAAATCCATACCACAGGGATCCCATAAATCAAAGCTGCATTTCTTTATTAATTCCCTGCCAAACTATTACAAATGGAGTGCAGAGTGTCCTCAGTGATTTCCAACTTATTCAACACTTTATTCCCCCCTTTTACAATGATGAATAATTACATTAAATATACAAAATTTGAGGGAAGTAGATCCATAGAAAAGGAGCTATTTCACCAGCCCATAAACCGAAATCCGAACATAGGAAGAAAACCAACAATCTGCCCCTGAAAAGAAGGAGAAACAATATATTTTGACCATCTGGAGATTTGTTGTTACACCCAATGAATGAAAATAGGAAACCTGAAGAACATATCCCATTTTCATCACTTGTTGCAAATGTGACTGGTTCATAATTAGTTTTTGGCCTTCACTGTTTCTATGTTTTTTCTCTTTGAAGAAAAACCAAGTGTTGAAAAATAATGCCTTCTGAAACCACTGAAATAAATTTTTGCCGTTTTAATGAATAAAATTCCCTTTTTGGTGAAAAGAACAAAGGAAAGGATGGTGGGCCCATATGCGATCGCAAATCGCAATCGCAAATCGCAATCAGAAGGGAGGGAAGGTGTTTTGGAATGATGCGATTGGAAACTGCGATGCGATAGTGCATAGGAGGAAAAATGAAATTGCAATCACAAATCAGGACAGAAGGGAAGAAGAAGCATGTTGTAAAAACTTGCGATGCAATGAAAACAGTGGAAAAAACTCCGATGCGATGAGGGTTTTAAGAAATATTTCTAAAACTTTAATAATTGAACTATCACTTTTTACAAATCAAAAACCCTTTTTATTTTGAATGGGAAGAAAATATTTATGGTGGGACCCCAAAGGGAATCACAATCACAAGTCAAAGTGGAGCAGGACATGGAGTAATGCAATAAATATTTGTGATGCGATGGATCACAATCGCAAATTGGCAGGGAAGTGGAGTGGGAGTTGTGCTGTGGGAAATGAAATATGCAATGGGCGATGTGCGATCAATCGCATCGGCGGGGGAGCGCGGATTTTTAACATGGTAGAATCAAAATGCGTGATGCAATTGAAACACTTTAGAATTCCTTTAAAGTTAATTAATCGCATTTGACAAAGGGAAAACCTTTTTTTCTTGGAGCGAACGGAAGGTTTTAAGGTGGGACCCATCCAATCGTAGTCGGAAAATCGAAAGAGCGGTGTCATGAGTTTTAAGGACTGTGAAGTTGCAATGCAATTGGAGTGATCGCATGAGGGGACTAGTGATGAATCGCATCAGGGATTTTGCAATCGTCGAAGGGTCAATCGCAATTGCAAGTTTCAATCGGGAGTTTCGATTGCGATGATGCAATCATATCGGAAGAGAAGGGATTTTATAATGAAAAACTTTAAAAATGATATGAAATAAGTTCTAAGGGAAAAATGGGAAAAAGGGGTAGTTTTAGGCTTTGGGGACTTTTGTTCACTTAGGCATATTTTTCAATCCAAAAGTTAGTTTTGAGAGTATAATATACCGTTAGAAAGCTCTTTCCGAGCTCTTTCTGATGGACATACTTAGAACATGATTTTACACTAAAAATGCTGCGGAAAACACCTCTGAAAGGCAAGGTGGTGGCTTGGTGGAGATAGCAGCTTCTGAAGTGCAACTTATTACATATGAAGACATAAAATTACATAGAAGATGATAATGAAAGAAAAGTACCATGTTCTCACCTCAAAACATGGTTCTGAGGTGAAAAATACATCAAGCTCAATAAAACATTTCTTTGGTCTTTCCAGATATTGTGCCTTTGAGTTTATTTGACCTCCTCATGATCTTTCTGACATTTATTGACACTTGACTCATTAATTTGACCATGATGAGACCCTAGAACCTAATGAGACCAACCCTATGACCTAATAATATGAATTACAAAGTGAAAGTGACTCATGACTGAAGACCATAGAGAGGGGAATCAACAAGTTTCACATGAGGGAAAACTGATGAAAGACCACTACCATCAATGAATCCATGACCTAATGGAATGATGAAAATTTATGGTATGGGACTCCTACTATGCAAATGCAAAAGAGAAAATTTGATCACTGATGGTAGTATGACAAGACTGACACTAACAAGAGGAGTAGGTGGTTTGGGATCCCTCAGGAGGTGGAAGAGAGGCCTTATCCTTTGCGGAGTTTCTCAATTGTAGGAAACAAGAAGCCAAAGAGAGTACTTCGACATTATTCAGTCAAAAAAACCATGATGACTCTGCTCACGAAGTGGTTAGGCATGGAAAATTTGTTTCTATTTTTAAAAAAATTCTAAAAATAGCTCGTCGCAGGTGCCCCATTGAGACAGAGTCCCCCATTGAGGCCCATTGTTAATTTATCTATGGGCATGAGGCCATAACTACCTACCAGCACCGACCCAAAATCATTTTTTTTAGAGCGTGCTTCAAGAATGATCAACAAAGGAAATGTTCTTGACATGCTAAGGGATGCAATGACACTTTTTGCAAGGTATGAAAATACACAAAAGTTACTGAAATGGTCCTCCAATATTCGGGATGGAGATTGCAGGGACAGTGACAAAATATTGTGTAACAACAACGAGGTAGAATTTCAAAAAAATTCAAGCATTAAATGCATTTTCGAAGCATATAAATCATCTAGAATTGGTTAAAGAGTATCGGTGGACACGTTGGTTAGTGAGAACATTTATTATGGAAGGTGATTGGGCTACCAAATAAACAATTTTGGACACATCATCAAGTATAACAACACATCCCCAAAATCCCAGGAGAAGACCCTAGATTTCAGTATGGATTTTTATTTTTTAGTCATGGGCATTTCCACCTCAGGAAAAGAGGTCTTGTTTGATAATTTTCATCATGTATGGATCATTTAAAGGTTGTTAATGAAATAAATAGTGTTAGATTCATGTTAGGTTTTGAACTCTTGTAAACAAAAATATCACTAGATTCCCTCCTTGTAATCTATTTCCTTTTTGGATAAGGTGTCTTTGGGAGTATTCGAAGGTCTAGCCAGCTGGCAGACTACATGTAAAGATATCTAATTTTATTAAATAGCCATATGAGAGGATTATAGGGGTTTGATTGATGTCATGATACAAGATACTTTTGTAATATGTTTTCAGTCATTAACATACAATTTCAGAAATCTTCTCTCAGACCTGAGATTCATCATGTGCTCTCATATGTGTTTGTCTTCTCTATCTATTTGATTTTTATTCAGTTTTCTTTATGTGTAATCACTTGGAATTCATGGTTAAACATGATCCAATTTCCTGTATGCATATGTTTTAGTGTTCAAGTTAAGTTTTGATGAGAGTACACACATGCCTCAACTTCCATGTTAGATGTTTTTCATGTAATTGAGTTCCCTCTAACTCCATGCCCAATGGTAGCTATTAGTTCACATCCTTCACTTGCATAAATTGTTTTTACAAAATACTCAAGAGTTAGCCATATTTGTTCCCAGAATTGTCGATTGAATATCATTCATTGACTTGAGATATCCCTCTCAGGTTGGAAAGGCTAAGTTCCAACCCAAAGTGATTTGAAACATTTACTCTGAACTGACTGTTGAAGCAGCCCATCAACCTCAATTTAATGATAACAGGATCCCTAGAGCATAAGAGTCTTCAAGAACACTAGGTTGGAGCCTATACCAGAGATAGACTTGGAACCCTAGACGCTGGAGCCTTAAAGAAACAAGGTTGGAGCCTTGGAAGATAGGGTTGGAGCCCTAGAGTTCGGAGCCTCTTGAAGTCCAATTTAGTGCTTGGAAAGGTACTAGTTGGTGCCTGGAAGGATTGAATATTGGAGTCTTAATCTAGAGTTGGAGGCCTACACTATATTGTATTGTATTTATTGTAAATAATATATTAATAAAAGTGTGCATTATTATTGTTAATTTTTTGTTCTAATTATAAGAGATCTAACTAGTAAAAATAACAATTGAAAAGAAATAACGATTCACCCCCCCCCCCCGCTCAGTATTTCCAACAATTGGTATTAGAGCCAATACCTTCTATCAAATCCTAACAGCTTGAAGGTTTATCCTTAGAACAAAAATGGCAAAGCCAAGGAAGAAAGCCTCCAATCCTTCTAATTATGTATCTTCCTCAATCATGAAAGCAAAAGATAATCAAGTTGGGAAAGCTCCATTCTTTAATGGAAACTTTGAAATATGGAAGGTACGAATGAAGACTTTTTTAATGGCTCAAGGGTTTGAATTTTGGGAATCATTGATTACTGAAAACACGATGGAAGAATAATCCAAGGAATTTAATGCAATAGTAATGAAGGATACCTTGAATGGGCTACCCGGTCCTATAAAGGAAAAAGTGGAAAAATGTTCTTCAACAAAAGGTACGTGGGACAAACTTTAAGATCTCCACTCAAAATTTGCATTGACCATGGCTTCTATTAAAAAATATGATGGAAATAAAGAAGAAAATCCAGAACCCATAAAAAAATTTGAAAAAAGGATTAAGACATCAAGACCAAGGAGCACCTAGAAGATGAAGAGGACTTCACAGAAGATCTCATGGTAAAACTTGTAGTTGCCCTAGAAGAGATAAGAAGTTTGAAAAATGGAAATTAAAAGCTCAAGAAGTAATCAAAAAATTGTAACCATGACCTTAAAAATACAAGGAAGGAATTTGAATTATTCAATCTTCAAGTACAAGAAAGAGATGAGGAGATCACCAAGCTAAAGGAATAATTTCATCAAAACAAGGCAAGGCATCATGAAGAAGGTGTATCCATGAAAACTCAATTAGATAAAACAAAGAAAAAGTAAGACACTTTTTCAATCCATCTTGAACAAAGACACGAGGGCTTGAATAAAATTGAAGCGAAAATTTGTCAATACAAGGAAGAGGTATCCTCCCTGAAATCTCAACTACAAGAAGCAAAGAAACAAGTCAATGAAGAAGAAAAAGAAGGACATGTCATGATATGACAACTAGAAGAAAAATATGAAGATATCTTCAAATTAAAATCATATATTACATCTCTGAAGGCTGAAACATGTGAAACTTCAAGGATAAAGGAATAAATGGAGTTCAGTGTAGAAGATAAGGATGAAGAATGCAATATGATGAAAGAATAAATTTATCTTATAAAGAAATAAATTGATCATCTGAAAAAGAGTCTAAAAATCTCTCAAACCCTAGATGACATCCTAAGTCATCAAAGATATCCTCTTGATAAATAGGGTCTTGGTTATGCACGTGAACCCTCAAACAAGAAGGCGCAAACCCTAATGCTTCAAACAACAAGGATGTGGAAAAGCTTGGAAGAAATATTGGTGCTCCCATTTCCAACAAGAGCAAGGAGAAGATTCACGATAACATTAGAATTACATCAAGGAAATCTCCAACCTCTAGGTACCAAATTGTATTTTATGGTTATTGTTATTCTTGTACAAATTTTGGGCACATGGAAAAAGAATGTAGGGAATACCACAAGGACAGATATAATGATCCTTGTCAGTCTCCTAGAAGCAACTTTGCAAAAAGAAATCATTCTTCCTCATTCATATCAGTTTCATTTTCACAAGTGTTACAATATTCAAGAAAAATCTCTTTGGACTGAACATTTTCTCTAACAAAATGAAATTGAGTATCTATATGTTTTGTGTTTTTATGAAAAACGTATTTAATTTCGATCTTGATTGAACTTTGGTTTTCATATTTAATCATGATAGCATCCCTTTGTTCTTCTCCTGCATCATCAAGAAGTCTTCTCAACCAAATTTCTTCACAATTGGATACACATACAACTTGATACTCTGCTTCTGCTTATTATAAAGATAGAATACTCTCATTTTTACTGCTCCAAGAAATAACCCCGGACCCAATATTGAAATCATACCCAGTTATAGATCTTCTATTGTCTATATTTCCAGCCCAATCTAAATATGAATAGCCTGACAGTTTAACATCAAAGGAACCAATCTAAATAGGAATATCCACCCAATGATTTTCAAGAGGTTTTGTCATAAACTAACTCAGCACAATGACTCAATATGCTTAGTCAAGTCCGGTTGTAGTCAAATAAATCAAAATTCAAACCATTTTTATGTAGAATGTAGCATCCACCTCTTTAGAACCATCATCACTTTTAAATATAACATTTTTTTGGCTAAGTATTGAAGGAGCTTTACACTGATCCATTCTTAATTTCTTCAACAATTCCCCGACATACTTTTCTTGAGTAACAAAATTCTGGCCAAAATCCCTCCAAACATCAAGAACCAAATGATAATGAAATTCTCCAAGGTCCTTCATTTCAAATACCTGTGTCATCTACACTTTAATTTCTTCAACCGATTCATCAAAATTTCTAGTAAAAATTAAATCATCAACATATAAGGAAATCAATACAATATGACCCTTTGAATCAAATGTGGTATACAAATTTTGATCATTTTTACTTCTCTTATAACCATGCTATAAGAAGAAATAATCTATTTTCTCATACTAAGATCTGGGAGCTTGTTTTAGCACATACAATACCTTCTTTAATTTATAGACCAAGTGTTCCTTGCCATTTTTAATGAACCCTTTAGGTTGTGTTAAATATACTTCTTCCTTCAAATCTCCATTTAGAAAAGCATGTTTTACATCTAGATGGTGTAAGCTCCAATTTTACTTTGTAGCTAGAGATATTAACATCCTAATAGTGGTTAACTTAACTACAGGAGAATAGGTCTCCTCATAATTAATCCCTTCTTTCTGTGAGTATCCTTTGGCCACCAACCTAGCATAATACTTGTTTGCACTAACATATGCTTTGGACTTAGGTTTATATAACCATTTACAACTTATGAAATCTTTTCCTTTTGGTAGTTCAAATAATTTCCAGGTTTTATTTTTAATTATGGACTCATAATCTTCTTTCATAGTTGACCTCCATTCATCATACTGATTTTCTTCATTGTAATTCACGGGCTCAACAACATTTAAAACACTATTTATAAGAGCATAATATTTTTACCTTACAGGTAAGTGAGTCTATCGTCCTGATATCCTTGGTAGCGGACTTGCCTCAATTGTATTCTATGTGATTTCTTGCTCACCTCTTAATGGCCTTCGACTACTAAATGTATCCACACCACTAAATTCCTCTTTTTGCTACGATTGTTGTAAATGATTGTCTTTGGCGTCATCATTGATGTCATAAATCATTAAATACATGTGCCATTCCTCATAAATTTTGTCCTTATTCCCTTCATCAACCTGTTCATGGAAAATTACATCTCTACTCGCAAATATCTTGTGAGTAGATGGATTAAACATCTTATATGATTTGAAATTAGAACAATACCCTACAAATATTCATTTTATAACTTTAGCATCCAATTTATTCCTATATTCCTTAGGAATGTGTGCAAAATATCTAGAACCAAATACTCTCAAGTGATGTACTGCAGGTTTAAAACCATACAAATCCTCAAATGGAGTATTGAGATCAAGACACCTAGTCATCTCTTCAAAGGTGGGAGTTTTCTCCCTTGCTGCAAGCACTATAATGAACATTTGATAATGCTAATTCATGTCATTTAAGGTAATCGTGAAAATACCTGTGTTGGATCATTTCTCCCCTATGTCGCCTAGCTTGTCTCTCAGTTCTTTAATCTGTTAGTTGAATGCAAACACATATTCATTCCCTTCCATTCTAATGGAAAGAATATTACTCTTCAAAATCAACACACGATTTGTATATTTCATTTCATACAAATCCTTGAGTGTCACCCAAATCTCATTTCTAGTTTTTCAGTCTTGGATATGAGGGATTATGTTGTGTTTTACTAACATCTTCAACGAAACCTTCACTTTATTTTCTCTCTTTGCCCAATCTTGAATTGATGCGGCTCTGGCACCATGATGCAGGAGCATCCAGCTGACAGGTTATCATGGCTGAAGGTTATTTTTTCTCAGAAAGGATGAAGGAGGAGATGCACGACAAAAAATACATTCTGTTTCTTTTTAATTTTAACATTTCTCAATAAAATAGCATTTAGGTGAATAAGTAGTTAGAATTACAAATTGGTTTTTAATTAATGCTTAGTCGAATTAATTCATGTAGGCTAAAGGACTATTCTTAGTAGCATTTTTAGAAATCATGTAACTGATGGATGTAACTGACAACAGTTAACACAAATTGTTTTCAAATCATATAAAAACCAAAAACATACATGGTAATGGGTTCGATTGGAAAAGAAGAATGAAAAGAACATAAATATAAATCTCTACAAGCATCCCTCTCAGAGCAACATCACAATTATAAATAGTCCTTTGATTGCATAAATGAAATTGATTACTGTGTGCAAAATAGAATTGTCTTTTATTTATTTTATAGAGACTGAGTGAATTCTACAACAGCAAAGATTAATGGCCCATAGGAACTTTTAATACAAGTGTTATAACGAAGAATTGCAAAAGCCTGAAGCTATCTAAATTACAGAGAATCGACCAAACAACGGACGGACATTCACCACGGTGGAATATCAATACAAACCCCAATTGCGAGACAACATAGGTATTACAATGAAAATTGTGTTTTTAATTTCTAACAGTCAATAGGAATAAGATTCCTCTGTAATATCGTAAATCTATACATAAGTTAAACAAGTTGAGATCAAGAAAATTCCACATCGGTAAATGGTGATACATTGAACTCCAAGAGATGAGAAAATAGTGAAAAGAAGGTTTCAGGATTGACCCCGCCTGCAAGCACATAAAACGAAAAAGGGTCGGTTATTGCATGCAAGCAGAATGAAAGGAACAGAGTAACAAAACTGCACAAGAAAGAGAGACAGTTACATGTGGAGTAAACAGTGTCGAGACACAAGTTACAGCAACAAGGGTCTCTGCTCACGAAGGAGAAAAAATTATTAGTGACTGAAGAAGAAAGCGGAAGCAATGATAGCAGGGAGTGATTAGTTACCTGGTCATTGAAAGCAGAGAGACGAAGCCACGAAAACCCTGGGCGGAAACCTGCAAGAACAAATTAGAGAGACAGCAAGTAAATGAAAAGAAATTACACAGTAGAACGAGAAATGGTAATAAGCCCCATTTGTTAACGAAAAAGCCAAAGCAATAGCGTATGCACACATACCAAGCCGAGTCATGGCTTCTACAGACCATTAAGCTTTCAAACAATTGCATAAAGACAAGAAATTACAACCCTAGAGATAGAGTATCGGTCTTACCAACGACGGAGAAGAACCCATAAGAATTCTGGAGCTGAATGACAGCCATAGTTCAAAACAGAGAAGACGCACAGGCAAATATCACAGAGAATGGCGGAACAAACCCTCACTCAGTGGAGGTAAATAGTAACATAGCAAATGATTTGAGTTAGGGTTTTGACAATACAAAAGGCGGGAGTGTGATCCACGAGGCAGGGACAGTTGTCCAGCCGAAACTTAATTTATGTACAAATAAAATAAATTCCAATTACCACAATATCCAATCATCCGTAAGTCTAATCAGTAACATTGATTGACAAAATCTTTCGAAACAAAAATCATTTGTTATTTTATTCTATCACAATTATTGAATTTGTATTGTAAGTTAATATCAAGGTTGAGTTAACGAGGGTTGGGCCCATCAATTGGTATCAGAGTGGTTTGTTGTGTTAGGTAAACATGACTCAGGGTAGAGTCAATGTTGACTAGGGTAAATAGTAGTGGTTTTGGGGCACATGGTTTTGTGCACCCATGGTTTTGGCCCATGGTATTGCATGTAATGGAGCCTATAAAAGGCTGGGAAGACTTCATTGTATGGCAAGGCCTGGAGGTGAGCGGTGAAGGCTCACTAGGCTGGATTGGCCAGGGTTTTGGCCAATGGTTAATGAAATTTCATTGGTTGGGTTTTTCCCTGGATTTGGGATTTTCCCGGTTAAACATTGTGTTTATGTTTATGTGATTTTTTGCTGGGTTTTGTATGTGTATTACTCTCTCAGGAAATATTTTATCTCTGTGGCAAATTTCCTAAAAACTGGTAACGGAGCCAAATGGTATCAAAGCCAAATGTTGGCTTTAGAGGAACACTTCTATTCCCAATTGTTTTATTAGACTATGAATGGAGATGTGATTTGTTGCATTGATGCAGATAGTATCTCGAATGTAAGGGTTTCAAGGCTATGGCCATATAAAATCGATGAATCAATCCCATCACGGTTGGATACGATAAACGGCTCTACTATTGCGAAAATGGAATGACAACATGCAATTGCTATTATACCTCGATTAAGAATGGTATGGAGCAGCGAGAAGCCACTTATGAGAGGCTTTACATTGGCTGGAGCCATCGACATCAAAGGAGTTCAATGTGAATCTGGTTATGGCACTGGAAGACAAGCGTCTAAATACAATGTTGATGGGCAGGGGTCTGGTTGACAATTGGGTCCTCAGCAAGAGGCCCGATTTGGGCAATCATAGATCTAGATGGTTCGGGTCTATAAACACCGAGCGATGGGGTGGTAGGAGAGGGGAAGGCCTCAGATCCACCCAGTCGACCAAGGAATGATCCACTATCAGAATCATCTTTATCAGACGCTCCAGAGGTCAATGCACTAAAGAAAAAAAAATCCGAAGCCAAATTCGTTCGGAAATGCTCCCTCATGGGAGGATCCCGTTTATGATAAAAAAATCGACCAGTCCACCAAAATAATTCCCCACCTAGTATTTCAATTGCGATGAGGCATGAAGATTCTTTGACAAGCATGGGCCGTGGGAGTGTTTTTTTCGAATATGCTCAATAAGATTTCAAGAAGAACGTGGAGAATGGTACTGTGGTTGTAGCGATGCGATTTTGTCAACAAGGCCACCAGCATGAAGGATTGCATTTCAGAGGTTAAGCTTTACGATTTACGGAGACGTGTTTCTTCATTTTGTCAGAAAATGTGGATGGTTACTAGCTGGTGGTGTTAATCCAGAAAATGTTAGCCAAGCGATATCAATTATTGGACCAGATGCGGTGGATGTATCTACTGGGATTTGTGCACCGGATGGTATTCGGAAGGATCTTGCTCGTATTGCTTCATTTATTAATGCAGGGTTTTTTTTTTTAATCCATGCCTATTTTTTTTGGACCCTGTAACCATTTTCAAAGTGCCACTTTCAATTTTGAAAGGCGGTTTTACTACCGGTGAACAATTACATTCGTGAGCCAGCTACAAGATTTTCGAAGCTGGGCATAGTAAGTTTTGGCTGGAAGAAGTCAAAAACATCAAAGAAGATTTCCAGTGTCAATGATAAGACAATATGTATGCATTTACATGCTGGTAGAGATTCTTCAATAGGCATGTTTTCTTCACTAGACTCAGCTATAGATTTGGATGAATCTGTTCCTCTGGTAAAGATGTGTGGGATTACGACTGTCCATGATGCATTTCTTGCCACCGAAATAGGTGCCAAGTTCATAGGGATGATTTTATGGCCCAAGTCAAAGAGATCCGAGTGTTGTGCTAGAAAACGGTTGGACATATCGTCAATGACAATGACGATGATGTTCTGGTAGGAGTTTTAAGTTTCTTTTACAGTTGGATCTCAACAAACATATTCCAATCCAACAGAGATGAAGTCACCACATTTTGAAAAGTGAAGCCATCGAATTTTGTTGCGCTAGGAGAGCAAAGTCTGTCAAAATGAGAGAGGATATGTGCACGTGGATTAATTAATTGATGACCCATGTATCTGAAGAAAACTCCTAGAGAACTGGCGGTTACAGAGGCTGGTGACCCATGTAATCTGGTCGATGGGTTCTTTTTATATGGACATTGATTTCATATGTACAAAGAGCAACAATGAAACAAAAAATATATATATTATTATAATGGAGTTAATTTTTACATGTAAATGGGCATACTATTGTAAGACCTGGTATGGCATGCATACCCCTAGATAATCACTGGTAAATTCTGGGTTAGACGTAGGTGATAGGGGAGATGTCAAGTTTACAATTACCCTGGGTAAAAAAAAAAAAATTGAGGCGGGAAGAGCTAGAGTGAGCGGGGTTGTCTCACTTAGCAGGTTTGGCTGGATTTAGTCAATAATCCCCAAGTCAAGTTTAAGGGGGGAATTGTTAGGTAAACATGACTCAGGGTAGAGTCAATGTTGACTAGGGTAAATAGTAGTGGTTTTGGGGCACATGGTTTTGTGCACCCATGGTTTTGGGCCATGGTATTGCATGTAATGGAGCCTATAAAAGGCTGGGAAGACTTCATTGTAAGGCAAGGCCTGGAGGTGAGCGGTGAAGGCTCACTTGGCTGGATTGGCCAGGGTTTTGGCCAATAGTTAATGAAATTTCATTGGTTGCGTTTCTCCCCGGATTCGGGGTTTTCCTGGTTAAACATTGTGTTTATGTTTATGTGATTTGTTGCTGGATTTTGTATGTGTATTATTCTCTCGGGAAATATTTTATCTCTGCGGAAAATTTCCTAACAATTGGTATCGGATCCAAAATATTGTAAGTTAATATCAAGGTTGATTTAACGAGAGCTGGGCCCATCAATTGGTATCAGAGCGGTTTGTTGAATTTGAGAGAAAATCGAAGTTGGAAGGCGAGGTCAGGGAAGAGGTTTACTCAGAACAGTAGATGAAGGACCGAGGGAAGAGATCCGGATCCTTAACGCACGATTAGCGGTGGTAGAATCAGGAAGAACAAGGGATCCTAATGGAGGAGATGACAGTGATGAAGAGGTTGCAGAGATGACAGATGGTTCAGATGGAGAAGGACCTGAACTCAGAATGTTTAGGTCAGTTTTGTTAGCAAGTAGTAAGCCAAAGCATGAGCTTTCTATTTATGATGGAAATTTATCAGCAGAGGTGTTGTTGGATTGGCTCAGTGAGCTAAATAAATATTTTGACTATGAGGAGATTAGCGAAGATAAGAAAGTGAAATTCGCCACCACCAAGTTGAAAGGACATGTGTCCTTATGGTGGGATAGTGTTCAAGAAGAGAGGAAAAGGCTGAACAAGCAGCCTATTAAAAAGTGGGCCAAGATGGAGGCTAAACTGAAGGGAAAATTATTACCTAAATATTACCAGATTATGATGTATAGGCAGGTACAAAATCTGAAACAAAAGGGGTTGACTGTAAAGGAATATAGGGAAGAATTCTATAGAGTATATTTGAGAGTTGGGTATATAGAAGACACCCCTGAAAAGACATCAAGGTTTGTGAATGGATTGAGGGGGGAAATACTAGATGAAATAAGAATTATTTCACCCAGAACCATAGATGAGGCATATCAGTGTGCCTTAAAAGCAAAGGAGAAAATAAATAGGAAGCAGAATGCCAAAAGAGGAGGAGAATCTGGCAGAGGGAAAGGACGGGCCTATGGCAGAGGCAGAGCTGCCAATCCTAGTGATGAAGGCAACAGTTCAAAGACTCCAGGAATAGTAGAAAGAGACAATAACACTAGAGGGGAAAGGCCATACCAGCGTGGAAGAGGTAATGGAAAAGGCAGAGGAGCTGTTATCCAGTGTTATAGGTGCCATAAGTGGGGGCACAAATCTTATGAATGTCCTGAGGGTGAACCAGCGGGAGGTAGAGGAACATATGTTGCCTAGAAGGAGGAAGCAGAAGCACCACCCCAAGAGGTAGAAAATGTACTAGAAACAGGGGAGGCCTTAGTGCTGAATAAAGTGTTGCTGAAACCAGCAAAAGAGGGAGTTGAAATGGATCAAAGAAAAGCCTTATTCTGGAAAGTTTTCAAATCACATGGTAAATGCTGCAAACTGATAATTGACAGTGGAAGTACAGATAATTTAGTAGCCACAGAAATGGTGGAGAAATTGGGGTTGAAGAGGTTGAAACACCCCACTCCTTACAAGGTGTCGTGGTTACAAAAAGGGCATCAGCTATTAGTTGATGAGCAGTGCGAAGTTGACTTCCATATTGTCAGGTATAAGAATAAAGTTATTTGTGATATTATTCCTATGGACGTGTGTCATATACTATTAGGGAGACCATGGCAGTATGACAGGAAGGTGGTACACGATGGGAAGACAAATTGTTACAAATTTGTCAAAGATGGGATTAAGCACACGCTTGTGCCCATCAAGGAAGAAGAGACTGCGGAAACAAGTGGAGTTAAAGCATTATTTTTGGGTGAAAAAGAATTTCTGAAATAGATCGAAGACAGTGAGATACAGTATGAGGTGGTAAGGAGGCCAAAAACAATGTTTTTGCACACAGAAATCTCATATTTTCCTAAGGAAATTCAGGAAATGCTGCAAGAATTCAGCGATATTGTAGTTGATGACCAGACAAACTGCCTCCTAAGAGAAGTATTAGTCACCACATTGAATTTATACCTGGATCCATTCTACCAAATAAGGCAGTGTACCGAATGAGTCCCAAAGATAATGAGGAAATCAGAAAACAGGTGCAAGAATTATTGGACAAAGGATTGATAAGGGAAAGTTTAAGCCCCTGTGCAGTTCCAACAGTTCTCACACCCAAGAAAGGAGGAGAGTGGCGGATGTGTACAGATTCTAGAGCAATAAACAAAATTACCATACGGTACAGGTTTCCACTACCACGAATGGATGATATGATGGACTGTCTAAGCGGGGCAGCATATTTTTCGAAAATCGATCTGAAGAGTGGTTATCATCATATCCATATCACAGAAGGGGATGAATGGAAAACAACATTCAAGACTAATGAAGGGCTATATGAGTGGCTGGTAATGCCATTCGGTTTGAGTAATGCCCCTAGTACGTTCATGCGCCTGATGAAAAAAGTGCTGAAAGAGTTCATTGGGAAATTTGTGATTGTTTACCTTGACTATATTTTGATTTTTAGCAAGAATAAGGAAGAACACTTTCGACATGTTCAAAGTGTGTTGGAGAAATTGCAGCAGACCACGCTGCTGATAAATTTGAAAAAATGTACTTTTTTTCAGAAAGAATTGGTTTATTTGGGTTTTGTGATTGCATAGAATGAGCTAAAGATGGACCCAGAAAAGGTTGCAGCTATTGTTAGCTGGCCATCCCCAAAGAATATGTTTGAGGTTCGAAGTTTTCATGGGTTGGAAAGTTTTTATTGGAATTTTATCAGAGATTTCAGTGGAATCTACACACCTATGTTGGATACCATCAAAAAGGAAAATCAGCCTTTCTGTTGGACAAAAGCAGCAGAGAGAAGTTTTCAGAATTTGAAGGAGAATATCACTGAAAGACCGATTTTGAGGTTTCCTGATTTTAACAAACTTTTCCAAATTCGTTGTGATGCTAGTGGTACAACCATTGGGGCAATACTTAGCCAGGAGGACAGGTCGATCTCTTATTTCAGTGAGAAGTTGAATGAAAGCAGGCAAAAGTATTCATCCTATGATAAAGAATTTTATGTTGTCATCCAAGCGCTGAAGCATTGGAGACACTATTTATAGGTAATGAATTTGTTTTATTTTCTGATAATTCTGCATTACAGTATATTATGCAGTAGCACAAATTAAACCATAAGCATGCAGAATGGGTTGAGTATTTGCAAAGTTTCACATTTGTGTTGAAACACATTATTGGATAGGCCAACAAGGTGGCAGATGCATTGAGCAGAAGAGCTTTGCTCTTACAGGAGAGTATGATACAAGTGCTGGGTTTTGAGCATTTGAAGGACTTGTATCAAACAGATGTAGAGTTTAAAGAGGCTTATGAAGCCTATCAAAATCCTTTGTTGAGAAAAAATAGTCCATGGCTGGACTATAATTTGCAAGAAGGGTTGTTATTCAGAGGAGGACAATTATGCATTCCCAACTGTTCGATGAGGGAGAAAATTATTAGGGAGAAGCACAGTGGAGGTCTAGCTGAACATTTCGGCATAGACAAAACATTATCATAGCTCGGACATTTTTATTACTGGCCAAAGATGCGATGGGACATGCAGCGATATGTGACCAGATGTAAAATGTGCCAATTGGCGAAGGGACACAGCCAGAATACAAGAATTTATACACCACTGCCTATTCCAAGTAGACCATGGGACTCAGTCAGCTTGGACTTTGTCTTGGGACTGCCTAAGACGCAACGAGGTTTTGACTCGGTGATGGTGGTAGTCGATAGGTTTTCTAAAATGGCACATTTCATTCCTTGTCGAAAAACTAGTGATGCCACTCATGTAGCACACTTGTTTTTCACAGAGATCGTCAGATTGCATGGCCTACCGAGGTCCATTATTTCTGACAGGGATGTAAAATTCACAGGACATTTTTTGCGTACCCTGTGGAAGAAGTTGGACACTTAGTTGAATTTCAGCTCCGCATATCACCCATAGACTGATGGGCAAACGGAGGTGGTGAACAGGAGCTTGGGAAACCTGCTAAGAAGTTTGGTTGGTGAAAATTCACGAATGTGGGATCGTGTACTTGCTCAAGTGGAATTTGCTTATAATGATTCAAAAAATCGCATCACAAGATACAGTCCTTTTCAAGTTCTGTATGGAATGCATCCTCGCGAAGTGCATGAACTGCGGGATTTGGGAAAGCTTGAAGGAAGAAGTGTTGATGGGGAAGATTTCGCCCAAGCAATGAGCGACTTACAGGAGCAGGTGAAGTTAAAATTATAGGACAGCAGCCAACGATACAAGCAGCATGCAGATTTAAAGTGGCGAGAAGTACAGTTTAATGTTGGGGACGAAGTCTTAGCACATTTATGCAAGGAACGATTTCCTAAGGGCAAATATAAAAAATTGAAATTTAAGAAAATCGGGCCTTGTAAAATTATGCGTAAATTTTCGCCAAATTCTTATGAAATACAACTGCCACCAGATATAGGCATATCACCCATTTTCAACGTGGCAGATTTTCTCCCATACACTGCTAGTCCTGAAGACAACAATGCGACACGGCCAGAACGGGACACCCAGAGTGAAGATAGTCCTTGGATGAGGCAAATGCCTACAAAACAACCCCTGGAAATTGAGAAAATTCTCGATACACAAGTGGCTAAGCGGACTCGCTGAAAGGAATATCTATGGTATCTGGTCAAGTGGAATAACCGTCCCATCGAGGACAGTTCCTCGCTTGACGCAACGCAAATACAACAAGCAAGTTATTCGGTGGAGACGCTCATGGAGCGGAGCCATGATTTTTATTTACCCCGGGAGCCTGATGCAGGAGCATCCAGCTGACAGGTTATCATGGCCGAAGGTTATTTGTTCTCAGAAAGGATGAAGGAGGAAATGAAAGATGAAAAATACATTCCAGGTTATCATGGCTAAAGGTTATTTGTTCTCAGAGAGGATGAAGGAGGAAACGCAAGACGAAAAAGACATTCTGTTTCTTTTTAATTTTAACATTTCTCAGTAAAATAGCATTTAGGTGAATAAGTAGTTAGAATTACAAATCGGTTTTTAATTAATGCTTAGTCGAATTAATTCCTGTAGGCTAAAGGACTATTCTTAGCAACAGTTTTAGAAATTATGTAGCTGATGGATGTAACTGACAACAGTTAACACAAACTGTTTTCAAATCATATAAAAACCAAAAACATACATTGTAACGGGTTCGATTGGAAAAGAAGAATGAAAAGAACACAAATATAAATCTCTGCAAGCATCCCTCTCAGAGCAACATCACAATTATAAACAGTCCTTTGATTGCATAAATGAAATTGATTACTGTGTGCAAAATACAATTGTATTTTATTTCTTTTACAGAGACTGAGTGACTTCTACAACAGCAAAGATTAACGGCCCATAGGCACTTTTAATACAAGAGTTATAACGAAGAATTGCAGAAGCCTGAAGCTATCTAAACTACAGAGAATCGACCAAATGACGGACGGAAATTCACCACGACAGAATATCAATACAAACCCCAATTGCGAGAAAACACAGGTATTACATTGAAAACTGTGTTTTTAATTTCTAACAGTCAATAGGAATAAGATTCCTCTGTAATATCGTAAATCTATACATAAGTTAAACAAGTTCAGATCAAGAAAAGGCCACACTGGTAATTGGTGATACATTGAACTCCAAGAGACGAGAAAACAGAGAAAAGAAATTTTCAGGATCGATCCCACCTGCAAGAACATAAAATCAATGGTGGTCATTATTACCAAGCAGAATGTAAAGAATATAGAATAAACGACAAGAAAGAGAGATGGCTACTTTGGATTAAACAAGGTTTAGAGACAAGTTGTTATAAACATATACTTTACTGGAAGAGAAAAATTATTAGTGACTCAAGAAGAAAGTGGAAGCAATGATAGCAGGGAGTGATTAGTTACTCACAGAAAGTGGATTCAAGCCACCAAAATCGGCTGCGGCAACCTGAACAAATTAGAGACAAAGAAGTAAAATGCAAAGAATTTCACGAAGAGAACAAGAAATGGAACAAGTTCCATTGTTAATCTAAAAAAGCCAAAGCAACAACAGATGCAGAACACAATGCTGAAAGTCAGCTGTCATGCATCATTAAGCTTTCGAATAGTTGCAGAAAGACAAGAAATTACAGACCTAGAGATAGAGTATCGGTCCTACCAACGACGGAGAAAAACCCATAAGCATTCCGGAGCTGAATGACAACCATAGTCCAAAACAGAGAAGACGCAGAGACCAATATCACAGAGAACGACAGAACAAACCCTCGCTCAGTCGAGGTAAAGAGTAACATAGCAAATGAGCCGATTTAGGGTTTCAACAATACAAAAGGCGGGACTGTGATCCACGAGGCAGGCACAGTTGTCCAGCCGAAATTTAATTTATGTACACACAAAATAAATTCCAATTACCACAATATCCGATCATCGGTAAGTTTAATCAGTAACATTGATTGACAAAATCTTTCGAAACAAAAATCATTTGTGATTTTATTCTATCACAATTATTGACTTTGTATTGTAAGTTAATATCAAGGTTGAGTTAACGAGGGCTGGGCCCATCACACCATCGGCTCCAATCAACTTTTCTTCATCTCCATTTGCAATTGTCCATGCACTAGAACCCTTGAGAAATGTCTGCAACTTGAACTTCCAGTTGGTGTAATTTTACCGATTGAGCTTATTGCTCTCATTAAGGTATGTCTCTGCAATGTGATTATTCATTGTGAAAAAAAAATTCAACAGTGCCCTACTTTTAATTTTCGAGCACCATCAGTAGCTTGTCTGATCAATAGATCTACGACTCCAATAACAGATCCACTAGTCCAATCTACATATCCAGTAATCCAGGAACTGGTCTCTAGATCCAATAATAGATCCTCCAACAACCAATCTACGGATCTAACAATAGACAAATGACCTTCAATATAAAAAAAATATGTTGGCCAGGACCATCAACCTAGGGACATATGGTTTTGGAACGCCTCTAACATGAAAAAAAAATCAACACAGGTACACCTTGCTATAGGGCGTGCTGAAGAAAAATTCTATAATTTTTAGCTATCAACGCGGGTATCAATACTGACCATCAGTGTTGATCAACACTCTTTCCCTATGTACTGCCAGCTTTGAATAATGTGGCCTCTCTTTTTTGGGGGCGCACTGATCAGGTTTGTTCAGAAAAGACAATGCTCTGTCACACCAAAAAAAAATTGTACGAGCATACCTTTCAATTGTACCAACAATTCCTCTTGCGATCCTCTATCGCCTCCAACAACAGCTTCACCTATGCTCTCTGATCTCAACCCCCAGGTCTCTCAGCCACAAAGGCTCAACTCACCACAAACCCAACTTACAAAGAGCTCCGATACCAAGATAAAAAAATGGAAAGTCAAATTAGAAAAAAAATTACAATCTGAAACTAGCAACTCGGGTGAGACGAGCCAACTTCTCTCAACTCTGTAAACTTTGTTGAGGAGAAAAGACACAATATTTCACACAAACAAAACAACACAAACTCTAAACTTGATTGGATTACAATATACCCATTAACTCTTTACTCAATCAATGTTAACTTCAACATGCTAACACTCACTAAATTTAAAACAGGGTCAAACTCACTAAATTTAACATTTCCCCAAAGAATACTAAATTCCAACTGACACGTACTTTTGATTCAATTAACTCACAGTCTAAATATGTACGCTCTGCACGCATGAGTATTTAGCTATTTCCAACACTAAATAAGAACACACTGATTATTTGTTAACAACGGATACAGACTATAAGTAAAATCTTTCAAAGAATAAAAAAAGTTATCATCATATTTGAAAATTCATGAATATTAGAATTTTGTAATGGTGATGCTAAAATTTTGCAGATCATTGTTACATACTATTGCACATGTCATTCTGTAGTGGTAGTTATTACCATGAAACACAGGAAAATGGGCAAACAAAAAATGTAAAATATGGAAAAATGTGGGAAAGTTCATAAAAAATCGAGGCCACCTGAAAAATCTAAGCTTTTTAACAACACATTATTTTTGTAGCTTCAGTCCACATGGTCTGCTATTGAACCACTGAAATGCCTTTCTTTGGAATATATGGTGAATCTGTATTGTAAGTTGTTTACTCAAGCTGATATTGTAGTAAATTGATTGTTTCGATAAAAATATGAAATTTCGAGGTTGAGTGGAGCTTTCTCGTGATGCATATATGATGACGGAATAATGTTTTTAAGAGTTATGTACAATTTCGACTTAAATAGTCAAGATTTCCATCCAAGTTCCTGGTCTATGAAAAGTCTGGATTTTAGCGGTACCAAGTTCCAAAGGCTATTTTTTTAGAGTGTCAAAGTTCAGTATCTATCAAAGCTCTGGTATTCTGTTTACCTGTTTACCAGCTCCCAGATGAAAAGTTGTTACAAGAATAAAAAGCTCCTCCAGTCTAAAAATTTGTACAAAGATTTGTTATTTATTTGGAAAGGCTTCTTAGTACAGTTAAATATTTGAAGTTGTTAATCTACTTTTTATGCTATGATCTCATGGTCACTGAGGCACTGGCTTACGTACATGATATGTAAAAATAACAATTTACAGAAGCATCCAATCCAATACAATACCCAAACCTGGTTTTCAATTTGTAAAAACCCTTCCAATATGTTGATGCAAATTGCTATGTAAAAATAACAATTTACAGAAGCATCCAATCCAATAGAATACTCAAACCTAGTTTTCAATTGGTAAAAACCCTTCTAATATGTTGATGCAAATTGCTACTTTGTCACACCTACCGTACGAGTTTGAACAATAGAATCCCTAATAGGTTTCTTAAAAAGGAATAATTTTCCTAGCGGAAATTATTGGTTTTCACTAATATTTTAAAACAATATTTGAAAAAGTAATGACATAAATGTTGGAAAAATATTATTTCAAATGTCAACCATATCAAAACATTTAAAAAAAAAGTATGAAAAAGAATCTAAGATTTATTACCTTTGTTGTATAAAAAATTAAGAGTTAAGATTTGCATTTAAGGTAGTGAGAAGAGGTCCAACATAAGTACTGAGTTATGGAAGCTTATGACTTTCAAGAGTAAGTTTACAATTATGATAACCATAAAGTTTTGTATTTGGCTTTATTGTTTGGAAAAGAACATTAACAAGTTAGCTTAAGAGAATGGTTGGAAGTAAAGAGAAGAAAATGAAAAAAAGGGTGTTGTCAAGGTTGCTTGTTAAGGTATTTATGTACAATCTCTTATACAGGATAAAAATCAGTAAACAAACTTCTCCTAAAGAGATAAAACAACATAATAACATATGAGGAAGAATGATTGAAGACAATCCTAAAGGAAAATATCTCTCGGCTAAGGATAAAATGAAAAGATGTCAATGGTCTAGTGAACATCACTACAACTTGCTCTTCAATATACAAATACTTGAAGATAAGAGCACCATCTTGGATGAGTTATCAAATGAAGTGCATGTGGATCTCAATGTGTTTTGTCTTATAATTCTCTACTAGGTTGTGAGAAATATATATGACACTTTAATCATCACATCAAAGAGTACAGAAATCTCAACAAACATTACTAAAATAATTAAATTCCTAATTGACATATTCCCCCAATTATCTATGTATATTTTCTTAGTACAAAGAGATGAAATGGCCAAGGTAGCGAAGACCTCATTCTTGTACTTTCAGTAAGATGACTTGATTTGATATCAATAAAGTTGACCACCTGGTTGTTGAAAATACATGAGTTGAAAATGACATGAAATCATTATGTACCAAATCCAGAGGTTTGGTAGCATGAAGGCCTTACTTTCGAGAAAATATTTGGATGTTGTTAGTAAAGAACACAACTTGGCCAGACTCCATTAATGGAATAAAAAAATTAGGAAGACCCAGCACCAAATTCTATGTGCTCAATTAGTACAAATACTTGTTGAAAATTAGCTTTGGGTATTATATAGGAGTGGATGTTGCTTCTGTTAATTGTTATCAATTAGCTTTGGGTATTATATAGGAGTGGATGTTGCTTCTGTAAATTGTTATTTTACATATCATGTACGATAAGAGAGTGACTCGGTGACCATGGGATGAAAGAATAAAAGTAGATACAACCATTTCAAATATGCCATGCCATTGTACGAAGAAGCCTTTCCAACTAAATAACAAATCTTTGTACATTTTTTTTAATTAAAAAGGAGCCTTTTAGTTGTGTAACAAACTTTCATTTTGGAACTAGTAATACAGAAAATCAGATTTTTTTTTTTTATAGATATTGAACTGTGATAGAAATTTTGACTTTGGACCTTGGTAACTCTCAAATCTAGAATTATAATTTTCATAGATCCTGAACTTTCATGGGAATTTTGACTATTTAAGTCTGAATTGGGCTCAACATTGTTCCATAATCATATGTACATTATGAGAAATTTATTTCATATTGGTAGCCTAAAACAATCAATTTACTACAAGATTAGCTTAACCAAACAAGGATTCACCATATATATTTTAAAACAAGGAATTTTGGTGGTGTTGTAAATATTGAACAAACAATAACGTAGAGGTATGCTTCCCCCACAACACAGAGAATGCTAAAATACTGCGGAAATTAAATTCACCGACACAGATAGAGCACATACACAGGAGAGCAACAAATTTCAATTTCTATTCAACTCTTCTCTTAAAAACATGAAATTTCATTGTTTATACAAAACAACCGAAGCCTGAAAACCTAATTCTATTCAATGTTGGATGGACATTCAACGAACTCTCATCCTTTTGTTGTCAAAAGACCCATTTCTTCATTAAAACGGCACACAGACCGTATTTCATCTTATACACTAAAAACATTCAAAACGCGTTCAAAACACAAAAGCCCGGACCTGAAGTTTTATCGGTTCTAGCTTTGAAATCACATCACATCCGCACCCTTATCTCACTTCGGTGATATCAACCTTTAAATGTTGTGCTATCCATTTAAACATTACGAACTACGATGTGACAAGGCACATTGCATCGCAACCAAAATATAATACCTATGGGTGCTTCAACGGAAAACTTAAACTTATGCGATTGTGATATATGACGACGATATTGCATCGCAAAACAAACAACATAACTTGCGGGCGGAAGAAGGTAAAGTTAAAATGTTGCGATTACAATGTGACGTGGCATGATTTCATCGCATGCCAAATAACATAGTCTGCGGGTGGTTTGGAGAAAAGCGTTAACTATTGCGATTGCGATGTGCGATGTGATATCTCATCGCAACATCGCACGATTCTTTGCGGGGGCTTATCAGTAAGGTTTAAAATCTGTGAAGTGCGGTATTGCGGGTGGTAAACTGCGGTAACTGTGATAAGTGAAATACAAAGGAATTTGCGGAATACAAAGTATTGTGGCATATTTGTAAAGTGTGGTAAGGTAAGGTGGGTCCTGTCGAATATTGCATTGGCGGGGAATTAAGATATGGCAAAGGGCTTAAATGGTAAAACAAAAAATGATGTGGGTTGCGCCTGGAGGAAAAAGGTAAGTCAAAGTGATGGTTTAATAAATAAATGCAGAGGATAGCCACGGGTGCTTTGTTCTGATATTTACGAAAATTGCATGAAAACGCCTCCGGCTCTTGGATCCTTGCTTTTCCTTCTCTACTACAAAATTCATGAATTGTGGGTTGCTACCACTTTCTCATTCATGGCGATGGTTTGGAGTTAATTCTAACACTCCCCCTTAATCACTACTGTCGTTATCATTCATTCTCAAACACTATCTGAGATAAACAAAATTCCTATGTCCTAATGGCTTTGTGAGGATATCATCAAATTGTTCCTCTGTCCTGCAACGCTACAAAAAAATCTCACCATTGTTAACCAATTCTCTTATAAAATGATATTTGGCATCTATGTGCTTTGTTCTCTTCTGGAAAACATAATAATTTGATAATGAAATTGCTGAGATATTATCACAATAAATTGTGGTTCCTTTGACTTGCTCATGACACAAATCTCTCAGCAACCTTCTCATCCATACTACTTGACATGATGTTGTTGTTGCTGCCACATATTCAGATTATGTCGTTGATAGTGCAGCTATTGGTTCTTCTTGGCAACCCATAAAATGGATCCCGATCCCAAATGAAACACATACCCATATGTGTTCTATCTATCATCTACACTTCCAGCCCAATCATTGTCAGTGTAACCAATCAATTTAAAATTATCACTTGAGGAGTATAGAACACCATACTCTTTTTTTCCATTCACATAACTCAATATTCTCTTGGCTTCTTTCCAATGTGTCTCCCTTGGTGTCTCCAGGAATCTGGAAATTAAACTTACAACATACATAATATCAGGCCTAGTTGTAGTCAAATACATTAGACTGCCAAGTATGCTCTTGTACAATGTCAGATCAACATTCTTGCTGCAATATTATTTGCTTAATTTTAACCCCATGACAGTTGGAGTTGTTGATGCTTTGTTGTTCTGCATGTTAAACCTCTTTAAAACTTCTGTAACATATTATTCTTGGGAAATAAAAATCCTTTTTCATTTTTATTTACTTCTATTCCCAAAAAATATCTCAATAAACCCAAGTCAGTCATTTCAAATTCACTCTTCATGACTACTTTAAAATCAACAATGAGAGAAACTTCATTTCCTGTGAAAATTAAATCATCTACATATAAAACAACAATAAGGATTTTACGGTGATTTTCTTTAATGTAGAATGTGGGTTCACCATCACACTTGTCAAACCCATTATCCATCAGGTAAGGATCAATCTTACTGTACCATGTACTTGTTGTTTACTTGACCCCATAAAGAGCTTTCTTCAAATTACATACTTTTTTCTCTTAGCCTTCTATGTCATATCCAGGAGGTTGTTCAACATATACCTCCTCTTTCAACTCTCCATTTAAGAATGCTTACTTTGCATCCATTTGATATACTTTCCACTTTTATTGTGCTGTTATGGACAACACTATCCTCGTTGTCTCCATCCTTACAACTGGTGCAAAGGTTTCTTCATAATCTCTTCCTTGTTTCTACTTGTAGCCTTTGACAACAAGTATTTATTTGTGTCTTTATATTTTTCCTTCAATATTTCTTTTGGTCTTATAGACCCATTTCACTCCAATGACTTATTTACCTTGTGGGAGGTCCACTAACCCCCATGTATCATTATTTTCCATTGCTCCAATCTCTTCATTCATTGCTTCAATCCATTTTTCTTCTTTTATTGCATATTCAAAATGGACTGGGTCATCAACATGACAAAACAAAGCAAATAAAGAATTTATACCAATATAATTATTTACTTCTTCTTGCTCGTAAATTTCACTCAATTTTCTAAATCTTGGTCTTCTTGGTGTGCTCAGATTTCCACTTGAACTAGAGGGAGTTGTTGATCCCTGTGATGTGCTTGGAGAAGCACTTCCTTGGTTTTGCACTGCTATTTTGTTGCTTGCTTGTGGTGTGCTCGGTTGAGATTGTGTAGGTGGAGGAGGAGCCACCGTTAAGAGATTATTTTCTACAATCAATTCCTCTTTATCTTCACGTGAAATACATGTCTTCACATTTACATTTTTCTCTAAACTTCCATCCCAAGTTTCTTCTTCAATTAATTGAACATCTTTGTTGATTATTACCTTCTTGGTTGATGGATTATAGAGCTTGCATTTTTTGGATTCATCATTGTATCCAACAAATATACACTTCTCCCCCTTGTTTTCCAACTTCTTCCTTAACTGATCTGGTACATGTGCATATGCCACACATCGAAATACTCTCATGTGAGTGACAAATTGCTTTTTTCCACTCCATGATTCTTTCTGAACTCTGTTCATAACAACTTTGGTTTGACATCTATTTAAAATATATGCTGCACAATTTATAGCTTCTACCCAATAATCATTTGCCAAATGCTTTTCCTTCAACATAATTCTCACCATGTCCATGATGGTTCTATTCTTTCTTTCTGCTACACCATTTTGTTGCGGTGTATACCTTGTCATAAATTTCTTGTGTATTCCATGCTCCCTGCAAAAATGTAGGAAGTCTTTTGAAATGCACTCTCTGCCTCTGTCGGTTCTTAAAACTTTTATGTAGTGTCCACTTTTCTCCTCAACAAGAGATTTGAAGTGGTAGAACTATTCAAACACTTCACTTCTCTGTTTTAGAAAATACACCCATGTCTTCCTTGTGTAATCATCTATAAAATTCAAAACATAATGACTGCCAGGTAATGATGGTGTTTGCATTAGTCCACATAAATCTGATTGGACAATATCTAAGAGTGCCTTTTCCCTTATACTCTTTCCTATTGGAAATTATTCTCTGTGTTGTTTGCCCAAGATGCAGCCTTCACATAGGCTGTCTGGTTTCTCTATGAGTGATAATCCCTTTACCATCCCTTTTCCATGCAACATGTTCAAACTTCCAAAATTGAGATTTCCAAATCTCAAATGCCATAACTAGTTTTCATCTTTCACTTCTTCTTGAAAGACCTATTGTGTGACTGCTACTACAACACCTCCTTCCTTCTAGTCTGTTATGACCTTGAGAGCAAACATCCTATTGCTTGTCATATGCACTTCTGCAATGACCCTTTTACTTGGAGGTATATCCATGATATACACACGTCATTCTTAAAAAAACACATTTTAGCCCTTATTCATGAGCTATCCAATTCTTAGAAGGTTACATTTTAGGCCAGGTACATAATAGACATCTGGCACAAACTTCTTCTCTCCCTTCTTTGTCAATATTTTTACTCTTCCTTTCCCCATGAAATAGACCTTGCTATCAGTCCCCATTGTTACTTCAGATTTCACACTCTCATCTAGATTGGCAAACATTGCTATGTTTCCGGTCATATGGTTACTACATCCTGAATCTAAGAACCATACATCTTCTTGTTTTTCTTTTGCTACATTACAATTTAATATCACATTTCCTTGGTTCTGATTTTCTCTTGTAAAATTTACACTAGGTCTATTACCTATATCATTTTTCTTATTTCTACATTCATTGGCATAATGCCCATAATTTTTACAATAATGACATTGGACTTGATATTTATCATACCTCTGTCCTTGTGCTTTATTTTGGCTTGAGCCTTCACTTTGATTCTGGTTGTTGCCCCTTCCACTTGTGCTTGCAAGGTTGCTTCTTCCACCTCTATGTGGGCTTCTTCCTCTTCCTCTGTATTTGATCTTCCTCAACACATACCTCAACCAAAAGACATTTGTGTCTTGAATGCATGCTCCAATGAGTAGTTCATTACTCTATTTAATCTATGCTCATGAGACATCGGTGATGCATGAAGCTCATCCACTAAAAATTGTAAGAGATCCTTTGTCTCTTCTATGGCCACTACTATGGCATCAAATCTAGATGGTAGACTTCTTAAGATTTTCTCCACTATTCTCCTTTCCTCAAGTGTCTCTCCATGAGACCTTATCTGGGTAACCAACCCAATCACATGTGTGAAGAATGAGTCTATGTTATCAGGCTCTTTCATACAAAGAGTTTCAAAATCTCTCCTCAGCATTTGTAATTTTGATGTCTTCACCTTCTCCATGCCTTGATAGGTTGTCTTGAGAATATCCCATGCCTCCTTGGACTTATTTTCTATTGCAACTCTTGGGAAAATACTCTCATGTACTGCTTGGAAGATATAGAAGATGGCTTTGGAGTCCTTCTTCCTATTATCTTTCAAGAAGTCTCTTCCTGCCGTTATCAAAGAATTAAGCACTGCTGCATCTACTGGTTCTTGGAAACCATGTTCCACCAGCTCCCATATATATTGTGAAGAAAACAAGGCCCGCATTGTAATGGCAGAATAGTCATAATTCTTCCCATTGAACTGTGGTAGTTTGGGATTTCTTAGTCTTGTTCCTGTTGCTGTCATTCTGACTATGTAAACAAACAATATCCTTGACTGTGTAAAACAGAAGCCTTCTCACTGCTGGAGAAATCCACTTCTCAAACCAATCTTACAGCTTCTTCAGTAAAGAGCGAGCTCGTGCATATTTCACTGAGAGCCTAGACCCGCTCTGATACCATGCTGTAAATATTGAATAAACAATAATACAGATGGATGCTTCCCCCACAACACAAAGAATGATAAAATATTACAAAAATTAAATTCAAAGACATAGACAGAGCGCATACACAGGAGAGGAACAAAATTTCAATTTCTATTCAACTCTTCTCTTAAAAACATGAAATTTCATTGTTTATACAAAACGACCGAAGCCTGAAGACCTAATGTTATTCAAAACTCGATGGATGTTCAATGACCTCTTGTCCTTTTTTTGTCAAAATACCCTTTTCTTCATTAAAACGACACACAGACCGTATTTCGGTTTATACACAAAACACATACAAAACATGTTCAAAACACAAAAGCCCAAACCTGAAGTTTTATCGATTCCAGATTTGAAATCACGTCGCATCCACGCTCTTATCAC
Source organism: Pinus albicaulis (assembly GCA_034641835.2). Taxonomy (NCBI): domain Eukaryota; kingdom Viridiplantae; phylum Streptophyta; class Pinopsida; order Pinales; family Pinaceae; genus Pinus; species Pinus albicaulis. The sequence goes on along the minus strand of CM076575.1, from coordinate 2,092,688,938 downwards.
ATTTCGGTGATATCAAGCTTTAACTGTCGTGTTATCCATTTAAACATTGTGAACTGTGATGTGCGATATGACATGGCAAATCGCATCGCAACCAAAATATAATACCTGTGGGCGCTTCAACAGAAAAATTAAACTTATGCGATTGCAATATGCAACGGTGATATCTCATCACAAAAAAAACAACATAACTTGGGGGTGGTGGAAGGTAAAGTTAAAATGTTGTGGTTACGATGTGACGTGGCATGATTGCATTGCATGTCAAATAACATAGTCTACATGCAGTTTGGCGGAAAGAGTTAACTATTGTGATTGTGATGTGCGATGTGATATCGCATTGCAACATCGCACGGTTCTTTGAGGGGGCTTAACGGTAAGGTTTAAAATATGTGAAGTGCGGTATTTCTAGCGATAAATTGCAGTAAGTGCGCTAAGTGAAATACAAAGGAATTTGCGGAATAAAAAGGATTGTGGCGGATTTTCAAAGTGTGGTAAGGTAAGGTGAGTCCCGCCGGATATCGCATCGGTGGGGAATTAAGATATGGTGAAGGGATTTAATGGTAAAACAAAAAATTTTGTGGGTTGCGCCTATGGGTAAAAGGTAAGTCCAAGTTGTGGTTGAAGAAATAAACAAAGAGGATGGTCACGGGTACTTTGTTCTGATATTTACGCAAATTGCGTGAAAACACCTCCAACTCTTGGATCCTTGCTTGTCCTCTCATTTTTACTGCTCCAGGAAATAACCCCAGACCCAATATTGAAAGCATACCTAGTTATAGATCTTCTATCATCTAGATTTCCAGCCTAATCTGAATCTAAATATCCTAATAGTTTAGCATCAAAAGAATCAGTATATTTAATGCCAAAATTTATGGTTCCTTAAAGATACCTTAGGATACCTTTTGTTGCCACCCAATGATTTTCAAGAGGTTTTGTCATAAATTGACTCAACATAATGAGTGAATATGCTAAGTCAGGTCTGGTTGTACTCAAATAAATCAAACTCCCAACCATTTTTCTGTACAATGTAACATCCACCTCTTTAGAACCATCATCACTTTTAAATTTAACATTTTGTTTTATAAGTACTGAATCAAATTTACACTGATCCATTCTGAATTGCTTCAAAAATTCCCTGACATACTTTCCTTGAGTAACAAGAGTATGGCCAAAATCCCTCCCGACTTGAAGAACCAAACGATAATGGAGTTCTCCAATGTCCTTCATTTCAAATACCTATGACATTTTCACTTTAATTTCATCAATTGATTCATCATAATTTCCAGTAACAATTAAATCATCAGCATATAAGGAAATCAATACAATATGCCCTTTGAATCAAATGTGGTATACATGTACCATTCCTCACAACTTCTGTCTTTATTCCCTTCATCAACCTGTTGATGTAAAATAACATTTCTACTCACAAATACCTTGTGAGTAGATGGATTAAACATATTATATACTTTGAAACCAGAACAATACCCTAAAAATATGCATTTTATAGATTTAGCATCCAATTTCTTCCTATCTTCCATAGAAACATGTGCAAAAGCTCTACAACCAAATACTCTCAAGTGATGGACTACAGGTTTAAAACCATACAAAGCCTCAAATGGAGCCTTGAGATCAAGACAGCTATTCAACTCTTCAAAGGTGGAAGTTTTCTCCCTTGCTACAAGCCTTGTAATGAACATTTGATAATCATAATTCATGCCATTTAAGGTAATCGTGATGAGATTAGTGTTGCATACTTTCTCCTCTATATTGCCTAACTTGTCTCTTAGTTCTTTAATCTGTGAGATGAAGGCAAAAACAGATTCATTCTCTTCCATTCTAATGTAGAGAATCTTACTCTTCAGAATCAACACACAATTTGTATTTTTCGTTTCATTCAAATACTATAGTGTCACCCAAATCTCATTGGTGACTTTGTAGTATTGGATATGAGGGTTTGCATCATATTTTACTAAAATATTCAACAACACCTACGCTTCATTTTCCCTCTTTTCCCAATATTCAATTGATGTGGTTGTGGCACCATTAGCTGCAATCGGCTTTGCTTCATCTCTATTTGCAATTGTCTATGCACTAGAACCCTTGAGAAATGTTTGCAAATTGAAATTCCAGTTGATGCAATTTGACCTATAGAGCTTATTTCTCTCATTAAGTTATGTATCTGCAATGTGATTATTCATCGTGATAAAGCAATTTCAACAGTTTGCTGCTTTTAATTTTCAAGCACCACCAGTAGCTTGTCTGATCAATAGATCCATGACTCTAATAACAGATCCACTACACATCTAGTAATCCAGTAACTGATCTCCAGATCCAATACCAGATCCTCCAACAATTGATCTACAAATCTAACACCAGACATATGACCTTCAATATAAAAAGAATTTTATGTTCTTTGAAAGATTTTTTCTTACAGTCATTATCCATCGTTATCCGATAATCTACATCTCCTTGAGAATAAACCTCCTGCTCTGCTGGCATAGACACACTTGGGCCACCATTTATTTCTGCAACAGAAAAAGAAGAGTGTACAATCTTGTGCTTCCCTTATTGTTCACTAGTTATTGCAATTATATTACAATATCGGCTACTACTAGTGATTTCAAGAGCTTCTGGTGCATGGAATTATTTTGATGGACTGTGGACCAAGCTGCAACCGTCCGATTTCTTAGTTTGAAACTTGTGATGGATCTTTTTGAGGAGGACTCGCTTTGCCTGCACCATTGTCATGTGATTGGGTGTCAGACAGGAAACGTTAATGCAAAGATAATATTGGAAAATAAAGTGACAGTGGTCAAACTACCTTTTTGGTGAGTCTAATTGGTTGCTTAAACTGCAAAGATGGCGGTCCATCAATTTTCCACCCAAATATTTTTTTCAGTCTTCCCACTGCCGATCTGTGACCACTCGTTAAACCTAATTGCGATTCGACATTATTTTCTTTGGACTTGACTGCATTGAAATCATCATGATGATGCTTTCTGCGTGAGCTTAGAAAATCTACAAGAAAGTTGAAACTGCAATATATTTCTTTGATGCAGCGATGATCAGATGGTTGTAGGTGGAACTGAATAATCTATTGATTGGGGAGATCATGAGAATGGGTAGGGTTTGTTCTCATCGAGCTCGTCTTCTTGGATGTCGACGCTAGGTGTAATGGCTAGGGTTTCTTCAACTCCATTAAAGTCGTCAAGTTCTCCCATGACCCCGATAACCAATGGCTCAGTCTCCATTGCACTCCACAAACAGTCACTTTCATCAATGTTGACATCGACATTGACATCGACAGCCGACATCCTTCTCGAGCCGAAGAAAAGAGATAATGGTGGAAATGGTGAGGCACGTCGCGCATCATTGGTGCTCATACCGACAATATTGGTACTAATTATATGCCTTTTGTCAATGTGCTCAAACCCTGTAGCACTTGATTGCGCATGACACCCTATATTCCAATCCACACATTCTGTCCACTTTCCATGACACTTGTTGGAATTTCTGATAATTCCATAACATAACACAGAGAGAATAATACTCTCCTCTAAACACAGAGAATAATATAAAAAAAAAAATCTGGACAGAGTTTGCACACTTGAAAAACTTCTATTTCATTAACCAAAGAAAACTATTACAAAATATCTTCCTCTGTTGAGGGATTACACACAGACTACTGCAAACGCAGTGCTGAAACTAACACTATGTCTCTGTTACAGAGGAAATACTCTGTTTTTCTTACAAAATAGCCTGTGGGCTCACACACAGAAAAATACACAACTACCTTTTCAATTACATAAAAATAATGAAATACAACGATTATATATGTCGCGCGTTATAAAACATAAAAGGAAAAATACAAAGAAATACACTACCGGAACATAAAACTTTAACATAAAATTTTTATCTGCACGATGTATGAGTGGAGCCCACATCGCAGTCAGCGATCAACGATCGGCGATCCAAAAGACTTGGCGAAATAACACATGCGATTGAGTGATTGTGATTGGCGCTAATCACATCGGCAGAAATCAGTTTAGCGGAATGGTTGAACAAACAAACATGCGATGTTTCGATTGCGATTGGATTGCATCGCACCATCAGCATTGGTGGATGACTTAAGTGGAGGGCGGAACAAACAAAATTGCGACGAGCGATTTGCGATTATGATTGTGGTGGGACCACATCACATCGCATCGCAACTTTCCATCGGAACATAACATATGCGGTGGTGCATGTTGGTGAATGCAATTGCAATTTGTGATTGTGATCACATTGCAACTCTTCAATTGGAACATAACATAACGGATGGCGGAACATGACACTCTTTGTGATTTGCGATTGCGATTGTGGTGGGACCACATCGCATCGCATCGCGATACTCCATATCAACAAGACACTTAAGCACATCGCTACGATTTGCGATTGCGATTCATAAAGCGACTAGTGGGGACCACCATGACTTGTCCCATTCAAATCATAAAAATAAAGACTTGGCCGTGTTTAAAAACGAAAAGCTCTGTTTTCAAAGAAAACTGTAAGAGCATTCAAAAACTGAATTGACTGTGCATACAAAATAGAAAGCGGTTGTTCATCGAAAACTTGAAAACTAAAATGGAAAGCAGTTGATCGTAGACTAGTGAATCGCTCTTGTATTGCTTCGCCTACAGATGTACAATCCTATAGTTGAAAGTAACATTTCAACACTCCCCCTTAATTTCAACTGCTGGGTTATCATTCATACCCAAAAATTTCCTTAAAAATTCAAAACTCTTCTACCCCAATGGCTTTGTCAATATGTCTGCAAACTGCTCCTTTGTTCTACAATGTTGTAAAACAATTTCTCCATTGTTCACTAATTCTTTGATGTAGTGAAACTTTGTATCAATGTGTTTCGTTCTTTTATGAAACACAAAATTCTTTGATAATGGAATAGCTAAGCTATTGTCACAATAAATCACTGTGCCTTTTTCTTGCTCTTGGCATAAACTTCTCAACATCCTCCTCATCCAAACTGCTTGACACGCTGCTGCTGTAGCTGCCACATACTCTGCCTCTGTTGTAGATAATGCTACAATAGGATTTTTTTTAGAAGCCCATGAAATGGCTCTTGAACCCATGTGAAAAACATAACTGGATGTGTTTTTCTGATCATCTATACTTCCAGCCCAATCACTGTCAGTGTATCTAATTAAATCTGAACTTTCTGAAGTAGTATACAAAATACCATACCTTTTAGTTCCTTTAACATACCTTAGAATTCTTTTTGCTGCTTGCCAATGTGCTTCTTTTGGCCTTTCCATAAATCTGGAAATCAAACTAACAGAATGCATAATATATGGCCTAGTTGCAGTCAAACACATGAGGCTACCAACTATGCTCTTATACAAACTAGGATCAAAATCCTTCCTACTATCCTCTCTGCTGAGTTTTAATCCCATCACTGTGGGAGTTATTGTTGCTTTGCTCTCCTGCGTATTAAATCTTTTCAACACTTCATTAACATATTTTTCTAGTGAGATAAAAATCCCATTTTCATTTTTTTCTACTTCTATTCCTAAGAAGTATCTCAACAATCCCATATCAATCATTTCAAATTCATCTTTCATGACTGTTTTAAAATTTTCAATAAGGTAATCATCATTACCTGTAAAAATTACATCATCAACATATAACACAACAATGAGCATCTTCCCATCCTTTTCTTTGATGTATAGGGTGGGTTCTCCCTCACATTTTTCAAATCCATTTTCCAGTAGATAGGAATCTATCCTACTGTACCATGCTCTCGGTGCTTGCTTCAGCCCATAAAGAGCTTTCTTCAATCTGCACACTTTGTGCTCTTGCCCTTTATTTTCATAGCCTAGAGGTTGTTCAACATAAACCTCTTCCATTAACACTCCATTTAGGAATGCTGACTTCACATCCATTTGGTAAAATTTTCACTTGTTTTGTGCTACAATAGACAACACTGCTCTCACGGTTTCCATTCTTGCAACCGGTGCGAAGTTTCCTCATAGTCTCTCCCATGCTGTTGCTTATACCCTTTGACAACAAGTCTAGCCTTGTGTCTCTCAATCTTTCCTTCAGCATTACTTTTGGTCTTGTAGACCCATTTAACTCCAATAACTTCTTTACCTTTTGGGAGTTCAACCAAATCCCATGTCTTGTTTCTTTCTATGTCATTAATCTCTTCATCCATAACTTCTATCCATTTCTTATCCTTAATAGCTTCCTAAAAATTAATAGGATCATCAACATGACAATACAAAGCAAACAAAGAGTTCATACCTTCATTTGTTGCCTCTTTCTCATAAATCTCATTTAGATTTCTGAACTTTGTTCCTCTTTCATTTGGTGTATAAGTGCTTGAAGTAGCACTCGAATCTCCTCCTTGTGGTGTGCTTGGAGAAGCACTCTCATTTCTCCTCAAGGGTTTCTCCTCAAGGGTGTTCCTTGCTGTCCCTGTGTTGGTGCTGCTATTGAGGGATGTATTTCAGCCATCTCTTCATCATCTTCATCATGAGACAAACAGTTTTTAACATTCACTGTTTTCTCTATGCTTCCATCCCATGCTTCCTCCTCAATAAATTGAACATCTTTGCTCACAATAAACTTCTTGGTGGATGGGTTGTACAACCTGTAAGCTTTGGATTCCTCACTGTATCCAATAAAATACATTTCTCCCCCTTGCTGTCCAACTTCTTCCTTAGCTAGTCTAGAATGTGTGCATAAGCCACACAACCAAAAACTTTCATGTGGGTGACTCCTTGCTTTGTCCCACTCCATGCTTATTTTGGAACTTTGTTCATAACTGCTTTTGTTGGGCACCTATTCAAAATTTACGATGCACAATGTACAGCTTCAACCCAATAATCATTTTTCAAATGCTTTTCCTTTAGCATACTGCTTACCATATCCATGATTGTCCTATTCTTCCTTTCGGCTACTCCATTTTGCTGCGGAGTGTACCTTGCTGCAAAATGCTTGTGTATGCCATTTTCTCTACAAAAATGGAGAGATTATTTGGAGATATACTCACCTTCTCTATCAGTCCTTAGGACTTTGATATGTATCCCACTTTGGTTCTCCACAAGTGCTTTGAAATTTTAGAATCTTTCAAACACTTCACTTTTATTTTTCAAAAAGTAAACCCAAGTTTTTCTTATAAAATCATCAATAAAAGTTAACATATAGTGGTTGCTTGCAAGTGATGGTGTTCGCATTGGTCCACATAAGTCTGAGTGGAAAATTTATAAGGGTGCCTTTTTCCTTATGCTTTTCCCGGATGGAAAACTTTCTCTGTGTTGTTTCCCCAAGATACAACCTTCACAAAGGCTATCCGGTTTCTCAATCAATGGAAAACCTCTTACCATTCTTTTTATGTGCAACAAGTTAAGACCTCCAAAGTTGAGATGTCCAAATCTCAAGTGCCACAACCAATTCTCATCCTTTTCTTCTCTTTAGAAAGCCTCTTTTTTCACTGCTGCCATTTCTTCTCCATTCTTCAAATCTTCTCTCATCCTGAGAGGGAACATTCTGTTCCTTGTCATCTTCACTTCAGCAATACATTGTTTGCTTGGTGGTTTATCCATGATGGTTCATACATCATCTTCTAAGAAAACATTGTACCCTTTTTGAACAAGATTTCCAATACTTAAAAGGTTACATTTCATTCCAGGAACATAATAAACATCTGCTATGGATTTCTTTTCTCCTTTCCTTGTTAAAAATTTTACATCTTCTTTTCCCATAACATAAACTTTACTATCTATCCCTAATGTGACTTGTGACTTCACATTCTCATCTAACATAGAAAACAAGGCTATGTTTCCTGCCATATGGTTACTGCAACCTGAGTCTAGAAAAAATAAATCTTCACTCTTTTCCTCGGCCATATTACAAGCTAAAAACAATTTATCTTCGTTGATGTTTTCTCTAGTGAAATTTGCACTGGGTGTATTACCCGTATCATGCTACTTCTTCCTACATTCACTTGCATAATGCCCATATTTTTTACAATAATGACATTGGAAATTGGATTTATCATACCTTTGTCCATGAGCATGTTGTTGTCCTCCTTGTTGGCTGTTGCTTTGGCCTTGGTTCTGATTTTGATTGCTGCCCCTTCCTTGAGCATTTGTTGGATTGTTTGTTCCACCTCTGTTTTGGATTATGCCTCTTCCTCTCTTGTTTCCTCTGCCTTGACCTCTTCCTCTTCCAAAGGACATTTTGGTCTTGAAGGCATGCTCCAGAGATGAGTTTTCATTTCTACCCAATCTCTGCTCATGTGTCATCAGTGATGCATGAATCTCATCAACTGAAAAGTTTGTGAGATCCTTAGTCTCTTCTATGGTGGTGACTATTACATCAAACCTTGTGGGTAGGCTCCTCAATAGTTTCTCCACAATCCTCCTTTCTTCAAGGGTCTCTCCATGAGACCTTATCTGTGTGACCATTCCAATCACATGTGTGAAGAATGAGTCAATGTTATTTGACTCCTTCATGCAGAGAGTCTCAAATCCTCTCCTTAGCAACTGGAGTTTTGTTGTCTTCACTTTCTCCATGCCTTGATAGGCTGTCTTGAGAGTTTCCCATGCTTATTTGGATCTCTTAGCTGCTGCTGTCCTTGGAAACACACTCTCATGCACTACTTGATACAAATAAAAGAGGGTTTTAGAGTCCTTCTTATTTCTCTTCAACAAGTCCTCTTCTTGTGTTAATGCATTAAACACATTTTCATCTACTGGTTCTTCAAAACCATCCTCAACAAGTTCCCATAATTCTTGAGAGGCAAACAGGGCCCTCATAGTTATTTCCCAATAATCATAGTTCTTCCCATTGAACTGTGGGAGTTGAGCATTACCAATACTCATGCTAGTGCTGGCTCCTGCCATTCTTGCACTCTGAACTATACTTCAAATACTTGACTGTGATATTTAAAATAAACTAACTTTCTTCAAACAGTAACACAAAAAACTGTATTGAGAATACCTTGGATTATTTTTTACTAAGCCTTCACTCTGCTGAAGGAGCTGCTGCAACAAAAAATCCTTCCTTCAGCTTCTTTGAAACCTTCAAAGAGCCTGGACTAGATCTGGTACCATGTTGGAATTTCTAATAATTCTAGAATAGAACACAGAGAGAATAATACGCTCCTCTAAACATAGAGAATAATATAAAAATTTGCTTGTTGGACAAAGTTTGCACACTTGAAAAACTTCTTTTTCATTAACAAAAGAAAAATATTACAAAATATCTTCCTCTGTTGAGGGATTACACACAAACTACTGCAAACGCAGTGCTGAAACTCACACTTTGTCTCTGTTACAGAGGAAATACTTTTTTTCGCTTACAAAATAGCCAGCGAGCTCACACACAGCAAAATACAACACAACTACCTTTTCAATTACATAAAAGCAATGCAATACAACGATTTTTATATGCCAAGCATTATAAAACATAAAAACCAAAATACAAAGAAATACAGTACCAGATCATAAAACTTTAGCATAAAATTTCTATCTGTGTGACGTACGAGTGGAGCCGATCGGCGATCGGCGATCCAAAAGACTTGGTGGAATAACACATGCGATTGAGAAATTGCAATTGGCACTAATCGCATCGGTAGAAATTAGTTGAGCGGAATGGTTGAACAAATAGACATGCGATGTTGCGATTGCGATTGGATCACATCGCACCATCGTCATCGGCGGATGACTTAAGCGGAGGGCGGAACAAACAAACTTGTGACGAGTGATTTGCGATTGCGATTGTGGTGGGACCACATCGCATCGCATCTCAACTTTCCATCGGAACATAACATATGTGGTGGTGCATGTTGGTGAATGCGATTTCGATTTTCGATTGTGATCGCATCGCAACTCTTCAATCGAAACATAACATAATAGATGGCGGAACATGACACTCTTTGCGATTTGCGATTGCAATTGTGGTGGGACCACATCGTATCGCATCACGATACTCCATATCAACAAGACACTTAAAAACATCACTGCGATTTGCGATTGCGATTCATAAAGGGACTTGTGGGGACCACCACAACTTGTCCCATTCAAATCATAAAAATAAAGACTTGGCCGCGTTTAAAAATGAAAAGCTCTGTTTTCAAAGAAAACTGTAAGAGCGTTCAAAAACTGAATTGACTATGCATACAAAATAGAAAGTGGTTGTTCATCGAAAACTTGAAAACTAAAATGGAAAGTGGTTGATCACAGACAAGTGAATCGCTCATGTACTGCTTCGCCTACAGATGTACAAACCTGCAGTTGAAAGTAACATTTCAACAACACTAACATCAAACCATCCATCTCAAAATTATTTTTAAGAATATTTTGAAATATGATAAACATTGAATCATTTATTTAATTTCAAAACATAGAATATTTTAAAATATATCGAATAATAAAAATACTAAATATTTGAACTTCATTGTGCTCTATCAAATTAAAAAATATTCTCAAAATTAAATTAAACTAAAAATATTTACCAAAATTAATCTAATAAAAAAATTCATAAATTTCAAGCTTACCCACCTGCAAAGAATTTTGTATACTGCTTTTACCAGAATCTCCACATAAATCTGGGTGTAGCCAATCCCAAATCTCCTACCAAATTCAAATTCATTCACACGACAATTTAATTCCAAATTACTCACATCCATCATATTCGAAGAGGTGCGGTATCAAATCGGTCGGCTATCATTATAAATTAATAAAATGTTTTGCTAAAATTTGAAATATTTTGATAAATCTAAAATAAAACTTATTAACTATTTCTCTAATCCAAAAGAATATGGTAAGATACTAATGTCTGATGGATCAAGTACTGAAGTGAAGCTCTATTATAGAATCATAATAAGTCAAGATGTTACTAATTAAAGCAGAATGAAAAACAATGTTATTATAATAAAAATATTGATGAGCTGGGAATAGGTTTCATTTTTTATGACTTGATTTTAATGATTAAATAAATTCTAAATTTCAAAACCATATTATTGAATATTCAGCCAGTTTTCAAAGTTGTCTCCTTGGAATTTCATCTGCGTACGGTAGATTAAAAAATAAACAAATAAATGAAGCACATTGTGTTGTACATTCTACTGTCAATTTCATATAAAAAAGTATAATTGTTAAATGTACGCTTAATCAGATGTTGGAATATCTGATTATTCCTAAACACACAGTGAGGAAACAAAAATTCCTCTTCTAACACAGAGATAACAAGAACACAATGTGCACAATGATGGAGTAAAAACTCTATTTCATTAAAAAAAACACAAGACTGTTACAAGATAAAACTTTGCCTCAAAAATACAGTTTTGGATTACAAAAATGCTTCAGTTGGATGATACACACACATAGCACTCTCTTCTTCTTTTTCTCTTGGCATACACTCAGCCTTTTTCTTACTTCTTTCACTGCTACACACACAGCTTACTCTACAGCTCTCGGCATATTACACATTTCCTATATTAAACTATTGTCTTTTACACACATATATATATAGAGTGTAAACATGATGTTTAAAATATATATGATAAAAATATAAGTAAAAATATTTTCGCAGAATATAAATTAAAACATTAAAAACATTAAACCAAAGGTTAAAAACTTTATCAAACATTTCGCAGAACTTTTAATAACATGCAATGGCCTTTATCGCATCGATAAGCTCGCCCAATGACTGGGCATCAAAACTATGCAAAAGAGTGCTACTCGCTAAGAGCTTGGTGAGCCATCCTTTATCGCATGGTTTTGGAGAGCTGTCGACGTAAGCACTAAAATTTGCGATACGCCTCCGATTGGTCAACAGCTTGTAACATGGCACAGTTGTGGGGACGGCTTATCGCGCGGGTAATGGAGGTGATGATGTAGGCTCCAAGGGATGTGATAAGATTTGATTAGTTGAGGGATATGCGACGTGAAGTCGTGGGGACCACAAGAGCTGGCGTGGAGTACTTGAATTTAAAACAAAAGCACAGGTGTATTGGCGTTTGGTGCAAAGGTTTAATGGCAGGTAGGTGTGGGTTTAAGTGGTGCGGCGGTAACGTGGTCAAGACATGGTTTTGTATAAGGGAGAAAGGGCTACGCCCTTTGAACAGAAAATTGGTTTTGCAGGGGTAATTAGACCAGAAAATTGAATGTACTGTGAAGTGCAAAACACAACAAGAGATTTGTTGTTCCTGTCTTTTTAACCTTCAAATAAAAAATTGAATTTTCGTCCTCCTTCTGCTCAGGTTTGCAGTTGGGGTTATCTCCAACACTCCCCCTTAAACAAAATTTTTGTTGGCATACATTCCCAGACATTTTCTGAGAGAGATAATTAAAACTTTTCTGCCCCAATGCTTTTGTTAAAATATCAGCAAACTGCTCTTCTGTTATGCAATGTTGCAAAACAATTTCTCCATTGCTCACTAAATCCCTGATGTAGTGATACTTTGCATCAATGTGTTTTGTTCTTTTATGAAACAATGAATTCTTGGATAAAGATATAGCTGATCTATTATCACAATAAATTGTTGTGCCTTTTACCTGTTCATGACACAAAATTCTTAACATTCTCCTCATCCATACTGCTTTACATGCTGTTTTTGTAGCTGCCACATACTCTGCCTCTACTATTGATAAATCCATAATTGGTTTTTTCTTAGAATCCCATGAGATGGCTCTTGATCCCATATGAAAAAAATATCTAGAGGTGCTTTTCCTGTCATCTATACTTCCAGCCCAATTACTATCAGTATATCCAATCAATTCAAAATTTTCTGAAATGGTGTATAAAATACCATACCTCTTTGTTCCTTTCACATACCTCACATTTCACTTTGCTGCTTTCCAATGTGCCTCCTTTGGCCTTTCCATAAATTTGGAAATTAAAATTACAACATGCATAATATCTGGCCCAGCTGCAGTTAAATACATAAGGCTGCCAACTATGCTTTTGTACAAACATGGATCAAAATCCTTGTTGTTGTCTTCTTTGTTTAACTTCAATCCCATAACTGTAGGAGTAATTGCTTCCTTGCAATCCTGCATGTTAAATATTTCCAAAACTTCCTTCACATATTTTTCTTGAGAAATAAATTTTTTTTTTTCTTTTTTCTCTACTTCTATTCCTAAGAAGTATCTCAGCAATCCCATATCAGTCATCTCAAATTATTCTTGCATGACTGTTTTAAAATTCTCAATAAGGTAAGAATCATTACCTGTAAATATCACATCATCGACATATAAAACAACAATAAGAATCTTACCATATTTTTCTTTCATGTATAATGTGTGTTCTCCTTCACACTTCTCAAACCCATTTTCCAGTAGATAGGCATTTATCCTACTATACCATGCTCTTGGTTTTTGTTTCAACCCATACAAAGCTTTCTTCAATTTGCATACCTTGTGCTCTTGGCCTTCTTTCTCATAGCCCAGAGGTTGTTCAACATAAACCACTTCTATCAATACTCCATTTAGGAATTCTGATTTCACATCCATTTGGTAAAATTTCCACTTATGTTGTGTTGCTATGGCCAACACTACTCTTATTGTTTCCATTCTTGAAACTGGTACAAAATTTTCCTCATAGTCTCTTCCTTGTTGTTGCTTGTAGTCTTTGAAAATAAGTATGGCCTTGTGCCTTTCAATCTTACCTTCAACATTTCTTTTGATCTTATAAACCCATTTCACTCCAATTACTTCCTTGCCTTTTGGGATATCAACTAATTCCCATGTCTTGTTCATCTCTATTGCATTTATTTCTTCATCCATAACATCTATCCATTTCTTCTCTTTTACTGATTCTTCAAAATGAATAGGATATTCTACATGACAGTATAATGCAAATAAAGAGTTCATACCTTCTTCTTGATCATAAATTTCATTCAGGATTCTGAATCTAGTTCCTCTTTCACTTGTTGAACTTGTTCTTGTAGAAGCACTAAAATATGCTCCCTGTGATGTGATTGTAGAAGCACTGTCATCACTTCTCAAGGGTGTTCTCATACCTGCTTGTGGTGTCCCTTTTTGTCCTTGTATTGGTGTAGGCGGTGCTGCTAATGAGGGATGTCTTTTAGCCATTTCTTCCTCATCTTCATCACAAGACAAACATATTTTTACATTCATTGTTTTCTCAATGCTTCCATCCCAAGCTTCCTCCTCAATAAATTTTACATCTCTGCTTATCATAAACTTCTTGGTAGATGGGTTATACAATATGTATGCTTTGGATTCTTCACTTTATCCAGAAAATATGCACTCCTCCCCTTTACTGTCCAACTCCCTCCTTAGCTGATCTGGAATGAATGCATAAGCCACACAACCAAATACTCTCAAGTGGGTGACAAACTGTTTTATGCCACTCCATGCTTCTTCCGGAACTCTATTCATCACACTCTTTGTTGGGCATCTATTCAAGACATATGATGCACAATGTACAGCTTCAGCCCTATATTCATTTGTAAATTTTTTTCCCTTCAACATGCTTCTTACCATGTCCATGATGGTTTTGTTTTTCCTTTTAGCAACTCTGTTTTGCTGTGGTGTATACCTTGCTGTAAATTGTTTATGAATTCCATTTTCTCTCCAAAAATGAAGAAATTATTTGGAGATATGTTCTCCTCCTCTGGTTGTCCTAAGGACTTTAATATGCTTCCCACTTTGATTCTCAACAAGAGCTTTAAAGTGGTAGAACTTCTCAAACACTTCACTCTTCAACTTCAAGAAATATACCCATGTTTTTCTTGTGTAATCATAAATAATGGTCAACATATAGTGGCTGCCTGTAAATGATGGTGTTTTCATTGGTCCACACAAATCAGAATGGACTATTTATAAGAGTGTTTTTGCCCTTATGGTCTTTCCTGATGGAAATATTTCTCTGTGTTGTTTTCCTAAGATGCAGCCTTCACATAGGTTGTCTAGATTTTCAATAAATGGTAGTCCTTTTACCATTCCTTTTATGTGCAACAAATTCATACCTCCAAATTTGAGATGTCCAAATCTCAAATGCCATAACCAGTTTTCATATTTTTCTTTTCTTTGGTAAGTCTCTTGTGTCATTGCTGCCATTGCAGCTCCTTTCTGCAAATCTGTTCTCATCTTGAGAGGAAACATTATGTTTCTTGTCGTCTTCACTTGTGCAATCTTTTGTTTGCTTGGTGGTATGTCCATGATGGTACATATGTCATCTTCAAAGAATAAATTGTAGCATTTCTAAATGAGTTGTCCAATGCTCAAAAGGTTACACTTCATACCAGGTACATAGTATACATCTAATATGGATCTCCTTTCTCATTTTCTTGTTTAAACACTTACTCTGCCTTTTCCCATGACAGATACTATTTTTCCCCAATGTTACTTGAGACTTTAAATCTTCATTTAACATGGAAAACATAGAAATGTCTCAAGTCATATGGTTGCTACATCTTGAATATAGAAACCGTATATCTTCATTTTTCTCTTCAGCCATATTACATGCTAAAAGAAAATTTTCTTGAATTAGAGTTTCTTTAGTAAAGTTAGCATTGGGTTTATTACCCATGTCATTTTGTTTCTTCCTACATTCATTGGCATAATGACCATAATTCTTACAGTAATGACATTGGACTTGGGATTTATCATACCTTTGTCCATGTGCTTGATTTTTTCCACCTTGTTGGCTATTGCCTTGGCTTTGATTCTGATTTTGATTATGCCCCTTCCACTTGTATTTGCAGGGATGTTTCTTCCTCTACTTTGGCTTTTTCCTCTTCCTTTTCCTCTGTAGTTTGATCTACCTTGAACTCTTCCTCTTCCAAACTACATTTGGGTCTTGAAGGCATGCTCCAAAGATGAGTTTTTTGTTCTACTCAAACTTTGTTCATGTCTCATCAATGATGCATGAAGCTCATCAACAGTAAACCTTGAGAGATTCTTTGTATATTAAATGGTTGCTACTATCACATCAAATCTTGAGGGTAATCCCCTCAATACTTTCTCCACTATTTTTCTTTCTTCTATTGTCTCTCCATGAGATCTCATTTGGGTAACCAACCCAATCAACAATGTGAAGAATGAGACTATTGTATCATACTATTTCATGCAAATGACTTCCAAATCTCTTCTCATTAATTGAATCTTTGTTGTCTTTACCTTCTCCATTCCTTGATAGGTTGTCTAGAGGGTATCCCATGCATTCTTGGACTTCTTTGTTGCCGCAATTATTGGAAATATGCTTTCATGAACTACCTTACAGAGATAGAAGAGGTATTTTGAGTCCTTCTTTCTATTACTCTTTAGCAAATCTTTCTCTGTCTGTGTTAAGGCATTAAATGCTTGTTCATCTGCTAGTTCTTCTAAACCATCTTCAACTAGCTCCCATAAATTTTGAGAGGCAAATAGGGCTCTCATTGTGATTGTCCAATAGTCATAGTTCTTCCCATTGAACTGTGGGAGTTGAATATTTCCCATACTCATTTTTGTGCTGGCTCCTGCCATTGCTAGCCTTACTGAACTATGCTAAAACTTGACTGTGTATTTTAAAAAAAACTTTCTCACTGCTGGAGAGATAACTTTTGTCTCTAAAAGACTTCTATTTTTACAACTCTCTGGACTATAATCTTAAAGCAAACAAAAACTCTATTTTTGATAAATACCTGACTTGCTGAACTTTCACACTGCTGGAGAAAACTTCAACAAAATCCTTCTTCCTTCAGCTTCTTCAGCAAATGTTGAGAGCTTGGACTAGCTCTGATCCCATGTTGGAATTTCTGATTATTCCTAAACACACAGTGAGGAAACAAAAATTCCTCTTCTAACACAAAGATAACAAGAACGCAATGTGCATAATGATGGAGTAAAAACTATATTTCATTAAACAAAACACTGGACTGTTACAAGATAAAACTTTTCCTCAGAACTATAGTTCTGGATTACAAAAATGCTTCAGTTGGCTGATACACACACACATAGCACTCTCTTCTTCTTCTTCTCTTGGCATACACTCAGTATTTTTTTTGCTGCTTTCACTGCTACGCACACAAATTACTCTATAGCTCTCGGCATATTACACACTGACTATATTAAACTGTTGTCTATATATATATATATATATATATATATATATATATATATATATATATATATATATATTCGAAACATTTCATGTTTACAATATATATGATAAAAATAGAAGTAAAAATGTTGTCATGCCATGTAAATTAAAACATTAAAAACATTAAACCAAAGGTTAAAAGACTTATCAAACATTTCACAAAACTTTTAATAACATGTGATGGGATTTATCGCATCGATAAGCTCGCCCGATGACTGGGCATCAAAACTATGTGAAAGAGAGTTATTGGCTGAGCACTTGATGAGTTGGCGAAGGTGGGCCATCATTTATCGCATGGTTTTGGAGAGATGCAAACGTAAGAACTAAACTATGCGATACGCCTCTGATTGTTCGACAACTTGTGATATGGCACGGTGGTGGGGACGGCTTATTGCGCATGCAATGGAGGTGATGACGTAGTCTCCAAGGGATGCGATAAGTGTTGATTGGTTGAGGGATATGCGACATGGAGTCGTGGGGACCACAAGAGCTGGTGTGGAGTATTCAAATTTAAAACAAATGCGCGGGTGTATTGGCAGTTGTTGCAAAGGTTTAATGGCAGGTAGATGCGGGTTTAAGTGGTGCGGAGGTAACGTGGTCAAGCCACAGTTTTGTATAATAGAGAAAGGGCTACGACCTTTGAACAAAAAATAAATTTTGTAGGGGTAATTAGAGTAGAAAATTGAATGCACTGTGAAGTGAAAAACACAACAAGAGATTTGCTGCTCCTTTCCTTTTAACCTTCAAATCAAAAATTGAAGTTGCATCCTCCTTCTGCTCAAGTTTGCACTTGGGTTTATCTCCAACACCAAAGATGAGGAGAAGATTAAAAGAGATTATAGGAATCGAAATTACCTTCTTCATGTTCAATAGGCGCTGCTTTCCGAGCTCTGGTAACTTGCAATCCTACAACTAATCACAATTTCAATTTCAATCGATGTTCTAAGTTGAAAGTTGTATGCATATTATATATATATATATATATATATATATATATATCCAGAAGACATAGAAGGTTTGTATAATTTGTTATAATAAAAAATTTGTTTGTGCACGTTTGTTTGAGTCTATCAGCGCATAGTTATTAATGAGTCCAGCAACAAAAAAGAAAGGTAAAAGAAGTCCCTGGAATATGTGAGTGGAAAAGCGCAAAGCAAGAAATGTAATACATCATGGATGAGATTAGGTCATTAAAGCATACACTTATGTAAATTATTAATGATAAGATCCTTAGTATTTCCATCGGATAACCTTGAAATAGACAAAGGGGTTAAAGAAATACTATAGGATATTATGAATTATTAGTATAATTATATTAATATATCTGGTTGATAAATATTCTTAAGCATATATTAATTATATACATAATTATATTAGTTAAAATGATTAAATAATAAATATGGACGTATTTAATATTAATATTGATATTGTTAAATATATAATAATACTTGGGTCTGCGGTGAATTCTGTGGTGAAAATTCTGCGGTGAATTCTGCAGTGAAAATTTTCTCGATTAATACTTGGGTCTGCGGTGAATTCTGTGGTGAAAATTCTGCGGTGAAAATTTTCTCGATTAATACTTGGGTCTGCGGTGAATTCTGTGGTGAAAATTCTGTGGTGAATTATGTGGTGAAAATTCTGCGGTGAATTCTGCAGTGAAAATTTTCTCCATTAATACTTGGGTCTCCAGTGAATTTTTTCCATCAATACTTGGCTCTGCGGTGAATTTTCTTGATTAATACTTGGGTCTACGGTGAAATTTTGTGGTGAAAATTTTGTGGTGAATTTTCTTGATTAAAGGTCAGCTGTCCGGTTTGTTGATATTCAGGTGCACACATTCCTTATCTTTTTCTAATACATATTTTCTCATATATTCTCAAGTATGAATAATTCACCACAACTACCAAATATTACCAAATTTACACCTAGCACAGTTACTCTACAGAGCCTTTATGAGTATATAGAGTCTTTAGAGAAATGTAGAGAAGAAAGAGAAGTCAATATACAAACCCAGTTAGAGACCATGCTAGAAAAAAAATTCACATCTCTTGAAAACAAGATCCAAAAACAAATAGAAAATAAAATAGAACTATTGGAGAATAAAATGGAGGCAATGGAGACTAGGTTGTAGGTCATAGAAAAAAAACCAAGATACGAACCAAACCTCCCAACAAGGAGATGCAGATAATATAGAGAGTCTTAAAATGAAGGATATGATTAAATAACTAGAAGAAAAACTTAAAAACAGTCTCACCCTAAATAGTGGGGCAGGTAAATTAGATATCAAACCAATTAAAGATGAAATTAAAAAATTAATCGAATTAGACCATGAGCGTAACAAAAGGGCCTTGAACCTTATAATCTTTGGTTTGAAAGAGGAGGTAGACGAGGATACTTTAGCCATAGCCCAGACAGAATTACATAATATATTACAAATTGAAACCACGTGTCTCACATAAGCAACAAGGTTAGGGAAATTAATAGAGAATAAAGGAAGGTTGATCCAAATAAAGGTGAGCTCTACTGACCCTAAATATGACATACTTAGTAAAATCTCAAGTCTAAAAGGAACACGAATATTTATAAACAAAGATCTCATTCCAAAAGATCAAGCAGAATTAATAAAGGAGGTTCAAAAGGTAAAAGAAGCTAGGAAGGAAGGAAAATGGGTAATAATCAGAAATAGAAAGCAGTTATTCGAGATAGAAACCAAAAAGATAGTAATAAATATCAATTCAACATGCTCCAAATTATTTCTTGGAACTTTCGGGGCTTTCCATGAAACAAAGGCCCCAAGCTAATTTGGATCTCAAATGATGTTGATATTATTTTTCTTGTTGAAAATTAGGAGCACGAAGAATCTAAGGTCCCTAACATAGATGGCTTTGCACTATGGTCTACTTGGAACAAGCGATCCTCCCGTAGAGGCATTGGGGGCATAGCTTGCTACATTAAGAAGAACATCTCCTCCCATGCTAGGATTTATAAAAATGACCCTTACAACCAATATAGTTGGATTGAGATTACTGATATTAATGATAAAAATACCTCAATAGCAATCTGTTATTTTTCCCCCATTAATTCTAACTTCTATAAGAAAATTAATCTAGATAAAAATAATCCTTACAATGGTTTAGAGAATGATATTTCTAGCCTAAGGAATGAAGGTAATATCCTTTTAGTGGGTGAATTTAATGCTCGAACTTCAAGCAACCAAGCTATTCTTCTAAGAAATCATTCCAACCCCAATCCTCTTTGGTTAGACGAAGACCTTACTCTTGCTAGTCGGTACAAAAGGAGCTATGAAGACCTCGGGGATAATTTGTTTGGGTCAGAGCTAGTCAAGCTCTGTAGTGCTCAGGATCTCATAATTTGCAACGGTCTAAAGAAGTGGCCCAATTCTAGACAGATGACCTGCATCCATGGGCTTGGCAGTAGCGTGGTAGACTATGTTATTTCTGATCTCCCTTTATACAACGAAATAATGCATTTTGACATCTTAGATGACCACCAGCCTGACTCTGATCATAGGCCTTTACTCATAACTCTCAATTTTGTCATGCATAGAGATCCCATAGAAGATAATCCTTATAGTCGAAATAACTTAATCTTTGATAGAAATAAAACTTATCTCTTTCTAAATGAATTAAAAACTAATTTGCTTCCTTTATCTAGTATAGACAACATAGATGACCTATATCATAATTTTACTACAACCCTCTCATATTCTATTACCAAGTTCTCAATTGAAGTCTCAAGTAATAAAAGAAATAGCAAAACCAACGCATGGTATGACAAAGATTGTAAAAGTGCGAGGAGAGATATTAAGGAAGCTATTGATGAATATCTCAAAATTGACAAGATAAAAATCTAAAAAGCCCTAACTAAAAGGAAAAAAAGGCAATGTATTCGTAAAAGACAAGATAATCTCTTACACCTCTCTAAGGTGGCTCCTAAGAAATTTTGGAGGCAGATTCTAACTAGGAAAACTAAAGACAATAACGAAATTTCTTTACATGACTAGAATTCTTATCTTAAAAATATTTATGACTCTCCAAATGCCAGGGATTTTGAAACTCTGCTCACAACGAAAGAATTTTTCTCATTAGAAGACATTGATTTTGGGGTTAAACGCTTGGAAAATGGGAAAGCTAAAGACATTGAAAGTTACCAGGTGGAAATCTTAAAAATTGGAGGTCCTCTTCTCATACCCCCACATCCACAAAGCTTTTTCAACCAAGCTGAGTCAAACGGGTTCCCTAAAACTTGGACTCAGAGCCTCATTATCCCTATTTTTTAAAGTGGGGATACAAATAACCCCTCTAATTATCGAAAAATTATGATCAACCCTCTCTTAGCCAAGTTATATGGTATTATTTTGGAAAAGAAGTTGAGCATTTGGCTTGAAAAGTGAAGGTAAGCGGGAGCTAAAGGCCAAGCGGGTTTTAGAAGGCAGCACTCAACAATGGACCACCTCGTTACACTTCATATCATTTTAGAGGAATTCCACAATGATAAATCCAATCTCTTATGTTGCTTTGTGGACTTTATAAAGGCTTTCGATACGATTCCTAGAAACAACCTATGGAATATATTAGAAGAGCTAAACTTTTCCTTTCGAGCTAAGAGCGAAATCTGCTATAAGGTTATATGACAATGTAATTTCTAATTTAAAGAGAAATGAGTGGTGGTCGAAAGATATTAAGTGTAATATTGAGTTAAACAAAGGTTGCCCTCTCCCCTACCCTATTTCGCATTTACATCGACAAGCCAGAAGGTTGTTTAGAAAAAGAAGGATGTGTTGGCACAATTTTAGTTTGGGATAGTCATCATCCTTCTTCTCGTATGCTAATGATATTGTTCTTCTTGCAAGGTGCCCATCCATCTTGATAAGCAACTTGAGACTACACGTTAGTCAAAGTCACACTTGACATCTCCGTCTAGCCGTATGAGTCTTCATGCCATTACTCATACTTCCTCCTTTTGCATAAGTCCAATATACCGAGCTCCTCACATCAAGCTTCAATCGAGGAAGAAAATCTCTAAAATTCCCTAAAGTGAGTATCGCACTTTGACTCTATGCAGGCCTCGCCGCTCCGCACTCCAAATCTGCCTCCGCACACTGCTAGAACCATACCGCACTTTCTTTGTGTAATGGAGCGGACCTCCGCCAAACATAAAAAAGGCGAGAGAGTAAAGATAAAAGATGAATTCTAGAAGATTCTTTGTAGCAATTTCTCGGGAAATGGATACTGCTTTGGAGAGTGCATGCATCCCTCACTAAATGGAGCTAACCCCTTGATGTAAGGACGTCTATCCCTCTGAAGGAGGACTCTCATCCCTTCATATTTGGAACTAGAAACCTCCCTCTCTTTCACTTGCAAAAGAGGCACTTGGGTAGCCTCAAAAGGGAGTTCAAGCTTGGTGAGATTTGGGAGTTAAATCGTCGTTGAGATTTAGACTTAGTTAACTAAGACTTTCTACTGAAGAGATAGAATCACCCATCTCCATTTGTCTTAGTTCAAAGAGTGCAATGCTTGTCGAGTAGAAGAGATTCTCCGCCTTGGATTCCCTGAGGAGGACCTGCACAACATCAGGAGGCACGAGGTTGTAAAGGTTTTCTATCTTTAAAGTTAATACACATACTCATTTTCTCTCGTTAAACTCGTCAATTCATGGTTTATCAGTCATAAATTCCTCGATCATTATGATAAGTATGATTTGTAATAGTGATCTGTCTGAAGGTCTGCTTAATCTTTTTGCTTGTTTGTGATTGGCGCATAATACGAGAACGTTTCCTCAGGTGCTGCAGAGGAAGGACTTCAACAAAATCAAGCAAGCGTTGGACAGTGATAGGTAGGCCTTGCAACCACGTATAGTGTTTTTATAAATCGCCTATGCTTAGATAGAGAGATTAGTATAATTGGATGTTTGTTGCTAGTTACCTTTTGAAAACTCAGAGAGATCGGTCTCGTCATTCGTAGGCAGTTTAATCTACACAACAAAATGGCGTACTCACTTTGAGGGAAGAACTTGTTTGTTCTTGAGATTTCTTGATTTTTGACTTGAGAAAAGGTTTCCTTTTTCTAGTTTTGATTGATTCATCATGCGTACGGGTACTTTCAAATCTGTTTTTGAAAATTTAGAAGTGTTTTGAGTTTTTCTCTAATTTTTTCTAGTGACCGCATCTTTGCCTCGCTATCACATGATGTGGAGCGATTTCGCTACATTCTCTATAGAAGGTACGCGCGCGGGACCGCACCTCCCGTCATCACTCGCTTGTCATGCGGACCTCCGCAAAATTTTAGAAAATTTCTAGGTTTCTTTTAAGCTCCTACACTTTTTAGATCTTTGGTTTCCTCACGGGCCAGTTATCGTGTCTATCCAGAATTCATTGTGCAAGAACTTCAACAATGTTAGTGTTTGAATGATTTTCTAGGAGATTTTGCCGATTGGATTGTTTTTCTTGCTTGGTCTTTGTGGTGATTCAAACTTTTGACAATTTGCGGTATCTCGAGATCACATAGATCTCTTTTTGTACTTCCTTGAATCGACCTCATTGTGAAAACATCCTAGATTGAGAAATTAAGCCTTTTATTTCTTTTGCAAATCCATGCAAAGAACTTGCTTCAAAGTTTTGAATTTCATATCTTCTTTGAGTGTTTTGAAAAAACATATTTTTGAGTGTTTTTTGATCTCATGACTATCTCGAGCAGAATAGATTCTTGGTTTCGTTTCGAACAACTAAGAGAAACATTCATACTCTAAAAAGCTTTTTACTCAATTTAGATTAGTTCTTAAGATTACTGCCTTTGTAGTTTTGAATAGTTTTAATTTTTGTAGATTTCTTTCGAAAGCAGAATTGTTTTGTAGCTTCTTGTTTGGAAAAGAAAAGAGTTTTTCTCGTGAGCTTTGATAGTTTATTGAAAAAGACAAAATAGTTTCTTTTTCAATTTAGTTTTCATGATTTGAAGAAGGAATTTAAAGGGTTAGCATTCTCTAACTCTTCTTTAGATAGAAATTTCATAAAGAAAGAAAAGAATTGAATATTTCATCAGAAAGGTGCATTTCTAGTGTTTTTGGAAGCTCGCGTCCTCATCATACAAAGTTCACTTTAGCACCCATTGACTACTTAAGAAACGACTTCTAAAGTAACGCCTAAATAAAATTCATCTCAGTAACCTTTTTATTTCTGGGGCTCTCATCACCACCACAGCTTAAGCTAGTATCTTGGAGTAGGGAGTAATTAACTCTCTGCGCATAGATAGAGCAAACAAGTAGATATATCTTGCTGGTAGGAAGAATTTCCGCTTGTTGCATGTATGCTCGCGGGAAGCTCCTCTTGTGAGTTACGCACGAGATCATATCTCGATCGATTAGGGTAAATCAATCCTTCCCTCATCGAGCGATAGAAGATATACACGTATTAAAAATCGGTAGACCTCGGACAGACCATTTTCGAGGAGCCGGGGGTCACTTGTTCGGTAAACCTTGGATTCGTCTTCCAAGGAACCTTCAAGGGGATTGAGCTTTGTACACTGCGC
This sequence comes from Pinus albicaulis, assembly GCA_034641835.2. Lineage (NCBI taxonomy): Eukaryota > Viridiplantae > Streptophyta > Pinopsida > Pinales > Pinaceae > Pinus > Pinus albicaulis. Next base: position 2,092,664,282 of record CM076575.1, on the reverse strand, counting down.
CTTGCGTGTGTGTCGGATCGTGGATCTGTTTCAGGTATATTTGTTTTCGATTGGTAAATCAGAGGCCATAATCTTTGAGGACTCTTTCCTAAGTGTGACGGTGGAGTGGAAGATCCACCTTTGTACCTGTGAATGCAGGCGTCGACTGGGACTCACTTGGACTCTCTGGGGGGTTCTCTCTCACTCAAGATGGTTATGTGAAGAAACTTGTGCGACCACTGCAGCTTATAGCGAGGTGTCGGGCGTAAGCTGCTCTACCGCCCTTTCCGTGTTAAAACTCTACTAAGTTTGGATTTCATCACCAACTAGTGATTTTAGTGCGTAAAGCCACTTGTTTTGTGTGTGGTTTGAACTCTCAGATTTTTAAGCAAGTGATTCAATTGTTTAGTTTCTAGAAAGCTTTAGGTGTTTCTCACTGAAATTTTTCTTTGTTTTGCGTGCGATTAGATAATTTTTCATCATCGTGGCGGAACTGCGAGACAATCGAGAATACAAGAAACACGACTATACCCGTGTCATCTTGAAGCGCTTCGCAGCCTCGCAGTGCCACACCGATGAGCACGTAGACTTAGATCACCGTAAGTCAAAGCTACGCATTATTGTGGATACATCCGGATCATCACCTTGCTACAACGGGATCATATATTCAAGAACCGAACACTTCCAGCTTTCAGGTCACGAAATATTTCTCCTCTCCGCGTGAATTATCGCGAACTCCTGAAATCTCAGTCTGCACAGCTCAATCTTCTCCGTGCTAGAAACATCCTCTCAGTTATCTCACCAACTTCTGCATCCGCTACCTAGGGTCAGGAATATCATTATCGAAAATCTTCCATCACGGACTCAATTTCTATAGAAGAACTTACTAATCCAAAGATTTAGAGAACATGCATCTCTTCTAACTCTCGCCGTTAAATCTTAGGGAGCGTGAATCTATTTTCTACTGACCCTATTCGAACTAATCCTCGGTATCTTTCATTTGCTTGATTTTTAGAAAATCCCGGTCTGGCTTTTTATCCACCTCGAAGTTCCATTTCATCCTACATGCGTAGAGGCTATCATCCGTCATCTATTATGGCTAGAGAGTCATCCATGTTTTTCATAAGCGCTCTGAATCTTTTTTACATGGTGGTCCTCTGCTCTGCGGGATACTCGGTCTTTATGCAGTGCCTTTCTCGCCGACTCCTCAGCCTACTCAATGTGCTATCATCGGTCTTGATGGGCTTAAAATTGAAACTTTCGACGCGCGAGCAGTTTGATGTGAGGCTCCTGGTAACATTCCTAATCCTCAAGCTCAAGGAAATCCCGTTTCCTCCGGGAGGTCAACCCTCGGGAACTCGCTACTTTACCGCACGCAACCTCGCTGGGTAGTCAATTACCGCCTCGCAACTCTCAAGAGTGATCGACACACCACCGGGCGCAACCTCAAGGTAGCTTTTTCGGAACCAAAGCTGACTGGATCCATATTATTTTGGGCAACCGTGGACGAGACATACGAGGTTACCAACCCTCACAGGTGCAGTGACATTCCTCAAGGTCAACCCCAAACTCAATATGCTCCTCAGGGTCCTCAACAACTCCCAACTTCGCATCGTGCCTCCAGGTTGCCATCAACCTCGAGGGCAGTACCCAATGCAAGGTTACCAACCGCCTTCTGCAGTCGACCATATCCGTTCTCAAGGAGCCGAACTTTACCTTATTATCAACCCCACGCTCCAACTGAGCTTCTGGTCCTTACGTTTCAACCTTCTGCGCGACGCACTCGGAATGATGGTGTGGGATCCGTCCCACATCGCACAGGCCTTTGCAGACCACTCAGGTGCGGTTACTCTTATCAATCTGCTCGCCCATTGGTTTCTGGTCTCAACTCTGGACAGCATCAGTTTCAGACATAGATCTATTCAAACTCCCCGCACCTAGTTCAGGTCGTGAGCCGGGCCTCAGTACACGAACTCCGCCTCAAAGCTATTCGCGCATCTTTGCTCATACGTCCGTTCAACTGTTACACCTATTTCTCAGAGTGTCCGTATGCCGATTTCGGCTTATCGTATCCGTGCAAATCCCTCAAGTCTACCGAGACCTCGACCAAGGACCCTCGACGCACGGCGCGATGCCCGCCAGGATAAGCGTCTGCATGCTACAGCTTGTTACAAGTCAACCTCAATTTACTTATCAAACCGAAACTGCAGTGGCATTAGTCACGTCGGTCCCTATGTTCGAGAATCCAAGCTATCAGCCATACCACTGGTTCTACTTATCAGACAACCCCGCATGGTCCGATTCATCGGTTGTCCCACGAGGTTATACAATACCCAGTGCTAGTCCGATTCCTAAAGTTATCCCGGGTATGGCCTCGCCCGAGATCTCGCTTTGGCTTCTCAAGGTTTTCAGTGACCCTAACCGTCGACTACCGTTCATCGCAACTTTGGACTTTCACCCAGTATGTGGCGCGCTTCTACAAAAATGATCCTATTTTCTATTATCGGAAGTCGCCGAAATCGATGCCTCATAAGATGCCCGATGATATACCAAAATTTGAAGGTAAGTCGAGGAGAGGATCCATCAAATCATGTGATGACTTATCACCTTTGGTGTGCATCTGGTCGCGATTATTGATGATTCAATTCTCTTACTGCCTTTTCCAAGGACACTCATAGGTCTTGCACGGCCAAATGGTACATTGAGTTGCCACGAGGCTCGCTTTCGATAATCGCCGCAAAGTCGGGCTAGCACGCTTTCTTAACTCATTTCCGCGCTTTGCTCCTCGCTGATATCGACAATGGCACGGGAATTACTAACTTCACTAAAACAATCTACATCCACGTATATTCGATCATATTCATGAGTGGCGACGTAGACAACGCGTTTGGTGATACGGTTTATATCCGGATCAAATTTCTGGCGCGACGGTTTGTAAAATCATTACTCAGCTGAGATCACCGAAGATGTAGCTATAGGCTGGTGTTGTTGATCGAAAGAGCAAGTAATTGTCACGAGGCTGCTTTATGACCTCGCTAAGACGTGCATGATGTACTCTTCATGAAAAAATTCCCGATTTACCCAAAACAAGGTCAACAGGCTGCCCCTCCTTTCGTAGGTCTCAGGCCGCCGATCGGTATGATTGGTACAGTTAGTTCTAAAAGTAAGAAGAAATCCTCAGAGAATTCTTTCTCGATCATAACTTTTACGACATTCCCGAAGGGAGAATCCTCTCAAGAAGTTTCGCTTTACGATATTCAAGTCGATGAAACATCTGCTGTGCAAAATCAAAATCCGGTGGTAAAAGAAGGGAGGAACAAAATGCGAAAGAAAAATTCGAAGGAAAAAGCAGAGATAAAGAAGAATCCAATGACGAGCAAACGTAAACCTCGCTATCCTTGTTTCATTTGTGAACAAGATCACTTCACAAAAAAGAATGTCCATATCGAGAGAGGAAAGGTTGGCGAAACTCATTAAAGGATCGTAACAACCCGTCGTCTTGAAGGATCCTTTTCCAATCCAAGATGTTGCAAGATGATCGGGTTCTTCCTCGACTACTTTAGAAAGAGCCTGTATGATGATTGTCTCATGTAAGTCATGACTGCGATCGCAAGATTACGGTTCTAAGAATCTCGTTGATGGCGCAAGAAGGAGAGTCTTCTAATGCCAACGCATCAAATACAACTCCTCACGGCTTCCCGTCTGCTACAGGATTTAGAAACAAAATCGCACTTGATAATCAAACACGCCTCACTAAAGGTGTTCTTCGAACTGCATCGACTTTCTCAATCCACATGCGAGCAGCTACACTCAAATTACAACATTGTTGAAGATTTAGTTTCAAGCTTTCTCCTTCAGAGTAATGTTTCCGCTTTTTGGAAGTCTCAAAAAGCCATCGTCGACCACATAGGCAGTCAGAATTATCTGTCTCATAGTAGATTTGCTGATGTTCAGATTCTGAACCTTTATAATCTTCGATTTAGAAACTATTACACCGCGTCTCCCTCACCAAATGGCTTTCCGAGATCTCGGTGTTAGTCAAAAAGCAGTGACTCTATTTTTCTAGTCAGTGATCGATGAGGGAGCTTCAGCGTGTATTAGTGTCGCTCCATGTGTTGGAAATCTCTTGGCTCTCCATGACATAACCAATCTCGACCATTCTAAAAGCTTTTTGATGGCTGCAGGTTTTCAACCTGTGGTATTTTTACCGCAGGACTTTGCCCATAGGGGTTGAAGGGAAAATCGTTAATCTAGATGTGGAGGTGGTTGATGCTCCCTTTAGATTGCTAAAGTCCCTTCTTCCTGGGTCGTAGTTGGTCTTATGCTATGACTCGTTGTTGCCTCTTCGTTTCTTTTCCGATCTTTATAAAATTTCCAGATCAAGCAGGATCGTGACAATAGATCAGCTAACTTTATTTTTCAGTCCGATCCAGCCTCTATAGAAACAATCCACGACATGTTGGTATGCGACTCATCCCTTTATAAGGATGTTGGAGTAGGTTTGGTTAAAGATTCTCGGTTTACTAGAACTTTTTCCTTTCCTCCTCCTCAACGATCGCCTTCAACTGCAACCATTCATATGATTTCTGCTCGAGACACGGTATATGTTTCGTTGATGATCCTTGGATTATTCCTTGCGAATCCAGATAGACTCATTTGATGTAAGCTGAAAGCCTTTCAGAGTCCATTTGAAGTGCGTACTAGAGAATAGGTCAGACACAGGTCTTTTTTCCAACCCCTCTTTCAACCAAAATCGATCCAATGAATGTGGATCCAAGTGAGAATCGCTTTCTATTTCTAGTTCGGATGGCTAACCCACATTTCTGCAAATTGTTCATACGGATGAGAAAATTCGTGAGTTTTTGTCCGCACGATTTACCATGGGACGATCTTCACCACGAGTGTCTTCATTCTCATCTAGATTAGATTTCATTTTGAAAATGATTTCGCTTCACTTTATCGTCATTTGACAAATGTCAAGGAACCTCGGAGATCCATTGCAAAATCTGATTCTCGAAAGTTAGATCTGGAAAATATATCTAGAAGCATGTTCCACTGACATTTCAAGAGAAAAACCAGAATAATTGATGCTCAACATTCATATAGGTGCTTGTTGTATAGATGGAGAAGAACTCAGATTTATAAAGCTTTCCGTATTTTCAAGAATTTCCATGATCGTGTTTGGTCATTCCAATGATAGAAATGTCGAGGAATTGATCCATCGATGTAGTTCATGATGATTACGACTTACTCGGATGCTAAAAACTCCTGCTCGCCAGTCGTATTACGCACAAATACATCCTAGAAAAGCTGACTGCTATAAAGCTGCGAAGTTGCACCATTTACTTGAAAGAGATTCATTTATCCAATTCCCTTAACGGATTGGCGTAGATATTGTTCCTCAAGTCTTAAAAATGCAAGGAACGACAGAGAAGTACTGTCGATTATAGACATTAATCGAGCGTGTCCAAGGCAATTATCCAACTCCCTATATCGAATGGACAATTGATTAGTGATCTAGTCATAAAGTGTTTTCCTTCTATGGATGGCTTTTCAGGCTACAATCAAATAAACACACTCCTGCGTATCAACCTAAAACAGACCTTTCTACTCGTCCATGCGGGAACGTTTGCCTATTGTAAACTACCTTTTGGACTTAAGAACGAAGCTCGGGAGCAAATTTTCACCCGGGCTATGTCTTATGCGTTTCGTGACATTAAACACATTTTGTTCAAAGATTTCGCATATCTCACGTGGATTTACACTGCTCATTCACTACGAGCCGATCATCCCACCTATTTGCGAGCAATTTTTATGATGATGTCGGCATTGCTCCGGATAAGGGTTGAATCCATGCATAAATGTGTTTTCACGTGTGTATAACGGGTCGCATCTGGGACTCGATTTGTCTCAAAACTGCGAGGCATTCGAGGTCGATCCTTCGAAAGGTCGAGGCTATTGTTAAATCAGCCTCCTCATCGACATTGCGCCAACTCCGCGAGTTTGCAGAAAGAAAACTGCAATAGATTATCTCTGAACTATGCCGAGCTTCTGCAAGGGTTTTACCCAGGTTGTTGAAACGAGGACATTCCGTTTCTTTTGGGACGAGGGTCGCTTTGATTTGGACCTTTTAATGCACTTAAAAACGGCGTTGACCCATGCACCGCTATTGCATCCTCCCAACTACAACCAAGATTACATTTGTGCAGCCTCTTGGCCGTTTCTCATTCCAGCCATTGATGGTACTAGTCTAAGTGAAGATGAATCTCACAACGATGCATGTGATTTATTATCTTACTCAAATTTGAATCCGTCGAAATCAAATACACATGTGGAGAAATTGCATGCTAGGTAACTGCTCAGAAGCTGTCCAACGTTTTAGACATTGCATCTTGTTACGTAAAACCACAGGTAATTTCTGATTGCAACCTCACGATGTATATTTTGACCGGACAATTGCTAGAGGGCAAGTATTCTAAATGGATAGTTATCCCTGGGAAATTTGACTTTGGAATTTGAAAAATCCAAGGCAAAGAAATCTTTGCTCTTTCTTGGGCCTGATGTGTGATTTCCCTCGTACTGCTGAAATGCAGTGGCGGAAGAGTCCATTGTGGGCGACTCTTGTTTCTTATCCCGATGCAGCTTGATCCATGGTATGGGGATATTATTGTGTATCTCCAAACCCAATCTTTTTCGGCCCAAATTTCATCGAACTTCAGCCACGGATGATCGTTCCAATCCCAACAATATAATATCACTGATGATACACTTTTTGCATCGGCCGGAGGCGGACTTTTGTCTTTCCGGCGCTGTTTAACTCGCGAGAAAGCCGAGAAGGTCTTAAATGACCTGCCAGCCTGGAGCATGTGGCGGTCATATGTCTCGGCATGCCGTCGCCCAAAAGATATTGCGTGCGAGGTTATTTTACAGCCAACATTATTTGAAAGACTGTCATATTTTATACGGTCGGATGCGCACAAACATGGCCAAATTTTTAGAAGTAGAAAAATCGCAAGCAAGTACTCAGCTCGGCTTCCTCGCACCTATAATTGTTGTTGGATGCCATTTGCAAAATGGGAGTGTGATTTATCGTTATGTAACCCTCACTCGTACGGGGCATGCGAAAATATTTCTCATGAAAGATTATTTTCTGACGAAATGGGCTGTGCGATGCTTCATACATCACTGGTGTGGCAGCTGGCTGCAACATCTGACGTCACTCGTATGATTGCTACGGTTTGGTGTCTCCTCAAAGCATGATATTACGGATCATGGAAGCTCATTTTGCAACATCGTGATGGTCCAAGACCATGAGAACAATCGGCCTCGCCACACGATGGTTTCAATCCGCATGCTATCCTACGAGCAAATGGATCCTGGCTGAAGCCATTAATGTGAGTTTTAGTCACCATGAGCAGCAGTCATCGTATTCACACAAAGGCAATCGCATTCCATGTTATTTTCAGCGCTTTGCGCAGTATCAACCTCGACCAGCATCAAGCAGGGTTTCACTCTTTTCAGCCGGTCTCACTGCTTTTAGAAAGTGTCATGCAGCATCGATCTGCAAATACCGCAAATCACTAGGGCCTAGCCGGAGAATTACTCTGGCCGCTCCCAAGCAGGAAAAAACGCTTAGCTCGTAGCATGCAATTAGATGAGAATCGGCAGCAGTCTTGCAAATAGCAAAAGCGAGGCTCATGTTAAAAGGATAAAAGCTCGATGATGATAGAAATGTGACCCTCGACGATTTTTTGAAGGAGACCTAGTTTACACCCTTTATGAGTCAAGCTAATGACAAGCTAGGAGCCGGAAAGGTTCGTGCCCATGTGGCATGGTCCTTGACACTGTGAAACGAAAGTTAGCAAAAGTGGGCCTCAGTGAGTTAGTAGAATTTTGGACAGACGTCTTTGGATAAACCCGTAAATGGGAGCTATATCTAAAGCGATACTACGCTTTAAAGCGAGGTGTGGAGATTTTTTGTTAGTTTAGATTTCTTTCTAATGGGCCAGAGTGTTTTAGATTAGAAAAGTGTTCCCAGTTTAGGAAGTGTGTTTGTCACTATGAGTCGCTTCGTGTTGAGATTTTACTCTTGATATTGGCAAAGGTGCTCTCCACGTCTCTTCAAACCTCACATTGGTTTCTGCGTGATGGTGCTTGTGCGTAGGTATCATCGGAGCATTTCTTCCCGCGACTGGGTTATCTATTCACCCAATCGGCCAGTTGAAGTATCCATGCATGGGGTAAGTCCTATGGTGCGAAACACAAATAACACTGCTAGGGATGAAAGCCAAAGGATTGAGTTATTATCTCGAGTCCACATCGATTTGGAATTCGGAGTTTGACTTTGTAAGGTTGGATGCAGACACATGTTGACATACAGATTTCAACAGTGGTTTATACCATTAGAAATCTGAGCTCATTGTCCGTTTATTTCTGAGAGTCTCGTCTCTTGGAGCGTGAGTTTGATTTATTACATTGAATATCAAGCATATTCCAAGACATTTTAAATGCATTAGCGCATTCACTTGCTTCTGCAGAGATGACAAATAGACATTTGCAATAATTAAAAGTAGTAAAACAAACTTAACATTCATTTATGCACGCAGAAATGCCCGTCAAAATAGTGATATAGGAGTGTGTTCCAAGAAAATATACATCGTCTTCGATCATAGGTTGGCAAACACCTTATGATCGGCAAAATAATGGTATCTAAGCAAAAGTACAAAAATGAGTCCTACTGATCGACCCATCAATGATGAAATGATGCTCTGATGAAAGCTCAGCGCTCAGGCCACCTGCGCAGGAACCTCCTGGGAAGGTCCTGACTCCAAATCACATATCTTTGTAGCCCGAAAGGGATGCCATCTATGCTCGGTCTACAGTAGGCCTAGAGTCAAAGCGCTCTAGATGATGCTCCAAATCGGTCAAAACTCTCATGCGGTGGTCCTGCGCTGCCCGGAATGCGGGCGCAAGCCGGTTGACTCCTCTGAAAGGTTGCAGAGATGAGCGCGGTCGTTAGTGGACCTACATCTCAGTATTTGAAAAACTTTTTTGGTTATTAGTTTTCTAAGACCGATAAAAAGCTACAGAAGACTTAGCAAACGTTGAAAAATATTGCCGAATCAGCCCACGTTTCTGAGGGAGAGACATCTCTCCTGCCGCCACGAAATCCATCCAGACATCGGAGAAAATCTTCTATCTGTGAAAACTTGGCGATCCAACGACTAAATGTCGGCAGTGAATCGTCATAATCCTCAGTGCCCTCAGCAGCGTGACGGCCATCAGGGCTGCCGGGACGCGAACCATTCTCTGAGTTCCGAGGTTGTGCCGCATCAGCCGAAATGCTCGGAGCCGATCGAGGAATTCTCTCCGAGTGCAAAAGAAACGACAATGGATCCATATCCAAGAGTGGCTGTATTTTTCTGCTTTTGCTCCCGGCCAAGTTGGCCTTACATGTAGCCACAAACACGACCATCACCGATTGAAGATGGTGCCATCAACTAGATTCACTGACCGAATGCGCATTTGGGAAACGGTAGCTACAGAAGCGTGCAGCTCCCACATGGATTTGGTAGCGGTGAATGCTATAACTCTCGATCGTACTAGGGCGGATGAGTATGTTTTATGTCAACTGTCGTCCTAGCATTGCATCAAATCGTTCAGACAAATCCAGGCTGCAGACTAGCGGCAATCGGCCGTCACCTACAGCCAGTCCCAAACAAGGATACATCGTTCGGCCCCTTGGACCAGACCAGTCAAATATATATCCTCCACTCACTTCGAGCACGGTGGCACCAATAAAGAAACTGAATGGCCTCCACATGCCATCCGTCACGCCATAAGCATATTCACCAGCGCCTCATGCCGATGGCCTGGACGATGCTCATAAGCAGCATGCTTTCTAATGCCCTTTTGCGTACAACGGAGAAATGGCATGCTTCATCGCACTTCCTCATGTTCCCTTTCGCCATAAAATAGGCGTCTTGTTAATCCTGCAACACGCAAAATAAGGCATATGAAATGATTTCATTTGAGAAATTTCTGGCGTAAAAGTGAGAAAACCGTGCTTTAAATTCTCAGAATCGTTGCGGGTACGCTTACCCGCTCTTTGTAAGCGGCGTGGTTGCTGTTAGATGCTGTGCGGGTGCACATCGTTTTTCCCCGTTCGGAAAAAATCAGAGGCACGCGTGAGTACGGGTCCTTACTATGGACCCGCAGGCGCATTTTTGAAACCAAATTTTGCCCTAAAAATCAAACTAAAGCCTACAAAATGAATTTCAAACTGGATGAAAAACAAGATAAGGAGGACTGGATGGCTCCTCAGAGCGACGATTTCGATTCCAGCGGCTGAATTTTCCGTAATCTTCCACCGGAACTTTTTTATCCAAAAGCTTTTTACTTTTCACTCGCTATACTGAGCGGTCAAAATGAAATAGAGAAAAGTCCTTATAAGTTTTTCGAATGAATGAATTTTGTTAATTTATTTATTTTTCACTTTAAAAGGGATATTTTGAAAGCATTTTTGTTTATCTTAAGCAATGGTATGTGCAGCTGTTTTGAGTTTTTGTGCGAGAAAGCAGGGATTTTTCGAGGTGAAATAGATCGTTTTTCAACAAAGAGCATACTTTTATCACTCTGGACTCTTTCAAACAAATTTGTACGAAAAGAACTCTTGGAGTCCTCTTTAAGCCCTTTTGCAGACTCTCTGAAATATGAAAAGATTGCCGAGTACTTGACTATCTCGAACTCGTACAAAGTAAAATGAAAGCAAAGTCGTTCCCTCAAGAGTATAAGTGCCTCTTTTCACAGACTGCGAAATGGACATACACGAAAAGGAGGCATACGTTGACTATAAATACGGTCATTAATGGGGTTCCTCCCAGCATTATTTTATCCTTTTCTGGCCAAAGAGACTAAACTTTACGATAAAAGAACACCTCCATGGAGTTTTCTTAAAGTTCTTAGGCTCCCTAAAACTCGAAAACACAGGAAGTTTCTCCTATATCAGGACTCGTTATAAACTTAACAGAAAGAAAGGACCTCGTTTAATTTTCTGAACGGGGATCCAACCACTCCTTCCAGTGGTTCGACTTTTTAAACTAAGTTGGACTCGCTCCAGACAGGAGATGAGCTTATAACCACCAAATGTTATCCCTGCCTCAGCTTGTCAAAAATAAAGAGGTACTGCTTTGAAATGGTGGGAAAGAGAAAAAATGGGCGTGTTTGCTAGTATTTTTGAAGGTCTGCGAAAACTCATTCGACCACCTCATGAGTCACGACACTTATATTCACCTGGTTGGGAAATCCTTTACCTATCGATAAAGACCTAAACCACATTGAAAATTTTCAGCCTAGGTTTCACGGGTATTAGCTTTGAGTCCAATTGTCACCAAGCCATCTCAGCGATGTCGATTATGTATCCAAGAGAGCAGCTCAAAGTAAAACCATTCATCCGGGCGGTAAGACTGCCATCCATCGGTCATTGACCATCTGTAGCCGGCGTCGCTGCAGAAACGATATTTTCAAAAACTTGATCTATGATTTCGTGTTGTGGGCTTGCCTACAACGAGATAAACGTCTATACGACATCGGCACATTATCTAGGAAGTTGATCCGCAAATCGCCGATGCCTTGGAATCATACGCATACTCAATGGCGTGTTTCTGCGCTTTTCGACTTGACAGTATGCATCATCGACCCTCGATCGAATGATTCGCGACATGTTCGACTTGACTCATTCATTCACATTTCATGGACTTGTACTGAAAGAACTTTTGAGAGCCAATGACATTATTGTGTGTTTCTCTCACACTTGTTATGCAGTCTCACATCAACGCTGGTAATCAAGTGGTTTCTACCATGTTCGACTTGACACAGGTCTATTCACATGGATAGAATCGTCATCAGGCTTTGAGATGCGAGAATCAAGACCATGGATCTAGTTTCCACCATCCATGCACGAGTAGAATTTTGTTGTCATCTCATACGGTAGACTATTGATAAATAGATGGTTGCGTCTATACTGTGTCTACACATATAACCGTACTATGATGTGTTCCAAAATCATTCGTATCAGTAGTCCAGTTTCGCGTTAGTTCATGAAAGTTAGTTTGTATCCCGAGGTATGGGAACGCTACCTCGTTGATGACATATACATGTATATATTTTGCATTGAATGTTTTTCGCAGGAGTTCGACTGGGTGTCCTGCAGGACGATCTTTGAAATGATAAAGTACCGCACCTTCATATACGACAGACCACGTGCTTCATCTATTCCCGGACTTTCTGCACTTTAGGGGGCAGTTGACACCGAAAGCTCGTCACCTTGACATGCGCACAGCGATGATGCCTCGTGTACTCATACTTTCCTCCTTTTGCAAGTCCAACATGACTCACACATATCGAGCTTCAAAATCGTAAGAAAATCCCTAAAATCCCCCTAAGAATTGGTATTTCGCACTTTCTCATAGCATTCCACTGTAGATTCTACCTAAATTTCACTTTGCCTCGTGAACCATGCCCTCAGACTTTGTGTCATGAGTACAGGCACCTACGTCAGAAACATAAAAAGGCGAGAAAGTAAAGATAAAAAGATGAATTCCGAGATGAATTCTAGAAGACTACTGAATGACTTTTTGAGTGGATACGGCTTTGGAGAGGTACATGCATCCCTCACTTAATGGGGCTAACCCCTTGATGTAAAGGAGCTTTATCCCTTGACAGGAGGATTCTATCCCTTCATATTTGGAACTCAGAAAACCTCCTCTCTTTCACTATATAAAAGAGGCCTTGGGTAGCCTCAAAGGAGTTCAAGCTTATGAGATTTGAAGTTAAATCTCGTTGAGATTTAGACTTAGCTACCTGCCAAGACTCTACGTAGAGGCTAAATGCATCATCTCCATTTTGTCTTAGTTCAAAGAGTGCAATGCTCGTCGGAGTAGAAGAGAATTTCCTCGCTTCGCTTCCCCGGGAGAGGACCTGCGCATACATCAAGTCACAAAGAGGTTGTAAAGGTTTTCTGTCTTTACAGCTACATGCAAACATACTCATTTCTCAGCATTAAACTGTCACACTCATGGTTTATTTCTATAAATTCCTTGATCATTATGATAAGTATGATTTGTAAGAATGCTCTATTCAGTCTGCTGCCACCTTTTTTGCTTGTTTGTGATTGCGGATAATAATGCGAGGAACGCTCTTCTTTCAGAGTGCACAAGAAGGACTTCAACAAAATCAAGCAAAGTCGTTGGACATAAGGTAGGCCTTGCACCCGTATAGTGTTTTTATAAATCGCAATATGCTTAGAGAGATTAGTATAATTGGTACGTTTGTCATGCTAGCTTACCTTTTGTACTAGAGACTCGCCTTGGTCCTCGCGAGACTGGATTAATCTGCCACAACAAACTTCTTACGATTTCTCACTTCCTACCAAGGGTATGTCGCGCACTGCTGTGACAGTTGCGATTTACCAAATCCAAGAAGGACATCTCTACGACTAATTTTATGTACGTGACAATTAGTAACTTGGAGGAAGTGTCTTCTAACAAGTACCTAGGAATCGTTATTCATCACAAGCTCAACTGGAACTATTGCATTCAGAAAAGGATAAATGGGAGGTGGAAAGCTTATTTTGGTCTTGAAAATAATTTTAAAACGGAAAACTTCGTAATGTGGGATAGAAAGAAGTTCCTCTTTGAAACTTTAGTCACTCTCGTTATCTTATATGGATGTGAGGTTTGGGATTGCAACATCTCTAGAGAATCCTGGAGAAAGATTGAGCAAATCCAGAAGCGTTTTATAACTTATAACCTTAAAATTAAAAGCAATACACCCTATCCTATTCTCCTTATATAAGTGGGTCTTTCCCCTATCAAGAGCCTAGCTATGACTAGGCTTTTGTTGTACAAGAACAAGCTCAATAGCATAGGAGACCATAGACTTCCTAAGATAGCTTTAAATTCCAGCCAAAACCACCTAAGGCTTAAATGAGGTTGGTATAAAGACACCAGGACCTGGTTAAACCAATGGGAGATCGATGATAATGTTGCATTGCAAAACATTAATAACATTAAAGAAATTGTTACTTCTAAGTTCAAAGAAAAAATGTGGTGTGAGAAAGATCTAGCAGCTAAAAGAAAATTAAGATATTATAAGGAGGTCATCAACCCCACCCTAGAAGATCAAAAGTATCTCTCTATTTTAACTAGCTCAAAGAAGAAAATTAATATAGCCAAGCTTAGAATGAACTCTCATGAGCTCCACAATGAAACAAGTCATTGGACAGTTCCTAAAACACCATGGATGGAAAGGATCTGCCATCTATGTGAGAATATGAACATCGAGGATGAAAATCACTTCCTCTTAGAGTGCCTCAAGTACAACCACATTAGAGCTCAATTTCATAATCTTTGTTACAATACTGACCTTCCTAACCTTTTAAGATGTCAAAATTATAGTGAGCTCGGGAGGCTTCTCTCCAAGCTTTTTGAGCATAGGAATAAAATCTTAAATCAAACTAAATAACTCTTTTCTTTAGGTCTGATAGACCAAAGATTGGTCTGAGTGGACGTTAACCATCATCATCATCATCATCAATATTATTATTATTATTATAAATTTTTATATATTAAATATTAATAATATTATTGTATTTCAATTTTAATTAATAATAATAATAATAATTAAATAAAAATTAATTAGGATTATTTAATTAATATCAAATAATAAAATTTATTATTATTATTATGACATAATTTTTTATTATCAAATAATTATTATTATTAAAATTTAATTTAATCAATTAATATAAAAGTTAATTAATTACAATAATTATAATTGATTAAATAATTTATTAACAACAATATAATAATTATTATTATTATATTTTATAAAGACGTATAGATATGGTTTTTTTGATAATTCTTATTATCATTTAGGGTTAACAATAACAACAATAAATATTGTTGATTAATTATTATTAAATATTACTTTAATAAATAATTATTTCTTATAATAATTTATAAATAATTAATAATTAATTAATTAAGTTTAAAGACAAGATGTGGGAGAATTGCGTAAAGGGAAGCTAAGATACTATAAGGAAGTGATCAACCCCACCCTTAATAATCAAAATTATCTCTCTGTGTTGTCTAGCAATAAGAAAAAATGAACATCGCTAAGATAAGAACTAATTCCCATGAGCTTCAGAGTGAGACCGAGTGGTGGTCTATTCCCAATACCCCTTGGAACAATAGAATATGTCAGGTTTGTAATTCTAAGCAGGTGGAAGATGACAAGCACTTCCTTTTAGACCACCCTACTCTTACTCACATTCGCTTTCAATGCCCTACCATCTGCCACAGTTCCAATCTTCTTGACCTACTAAGAAAACCCACCTATCGCAATCTTGGAGCACGTATTTCCCTTCTCTTTGACCATAGAAACAAGATTTTGAAGAATCAAACTTAGATTCTTTCTCCTTTCTTAAGTTCTGATAGACGACATTGGTCTTAACACACGGTAACTCTCATCATCATCATCATTAAAATTTATTTTAATAAATTATATTATTTAAATGATTATTATAAAATAAATAATAATAATAATTAATTAATTATAATAATGATTTAATTATAAAAATAAATAGTTATAATAATTAATTTTATAACAATAATTCATTAATTGTAATAATTAATTAATTAATTAATTAACAATAAATAATCACATATATGAGCATATTTTGTCGACCCGTTTCGAACGAGCCATTGTAGTTCATCATCAGGACAAGATGAGATATCTGATCTAGGAACCAGTTTAAATAGATAGAAAGACGCTCCAACTAGCCATTATAAATAACAGTTAGTTTGAAGAGAAAAGGAAAATAAGAAATTTAATTAATTTAATCTAAAAATGAATTAATTATTAGCTATATATTATATAATTTTAATATATTTTTATGATATATATTTTCTAATTTAATAATATAATTTATTACATATACTAAATCATAATTTGATTTGTTAATTAAATACATTATTTATAGAGAATAGTTTTAAATAACATAATTAATATGAATTACAAAATGAATTAATTTTAATCTATTGAAAATCTCTAAAGGGGAAAGAGAGCGAGGATAAGAGGACAAGAGGAAGAGGAAGGACAAGAGGGAAAACCGAGAGGGAAGAAAAAACACCAACTAAGAGTGAAAGGAAGGAATTGACCAATTGCTAACACTCCACCCATCATCATTGTTAAGGTTAATCGGTCTTTTTTCTATTTCTAAGACTTCCCTTAACTTACAATGATGGAAAAGGTCAATCCTCACATTAAACTTAGCATCTTCAATGCAAATGTGATGCGTTGTCTTTTCAGCATGCTATGCTAAGGCAAAGGAGCGTGATCTACCATGTTTAAGGTCAATGATGTACTCATGAATTCTTGATTAATGGATCAACTAGTTTCACCGATGTAAGGTGTCCCACAGGAGCATGGAATCAAGTAAACACCCTTACCATCCTTAGGGAAAACCATGTCATTTATCGATCTAAGAGAACTCTAAATGGTGTGGAGGGGCTTGAAGTTTGAGGAAATATTATGTCTCCTAAGGATTATAGTGATTCTATCATTAGTACCTTGAATAAATAGAAAGTGAACTCCATATGACATATCACTAGGATATTTTTTATTCATCGGACCTTTTTTTGCGTTTTGAAAAGCTCCGAGACACTAAACCTTACTATAATTGTTCTTATTGAAAACATTTAGGAGATGAGATTTCTCTCCAAGGTGTTGTTCATTCGATATTCTTAAAGCTTTGGTAGATAGGGTGTTAATAACCCCTAGCTTCACAGCAGAGAAATGATGAGAACCAACATGCAGATATTTCTCAGTGTGCATCTTCTTTCTAAAGACTAGATGGCAGAAAGAACCATCCTCGTTCCTAGAAATAAGAACATCAAGAAATGGCATGCTTCCATCCACTTCGATTTCCATGGTGAACTTAATGGAGTCAAATTGATAATTAAGATGCTCAAAGAAAAGGTCCAATATTTCCTTTCCATGAGGCCAAACCACAGAAGTGTCATCAAAAAACATTTTCTAAAGTCTAGGTTGGAATAGGGTGGAGGAAAGTGCCCTGGATTTGAAGCCTTTCGTGAAACAATTAGCCACAACGAGGTACATGGGGGATCCCATGGCCACACCACATGTTTTCTCAAATAATTCACCATCAAAACTAATGAACGTCGAGGTGAGCCAAATCTCAACCAGATGGGCAGTATCAGGATCGGTGATTCAATTGATGACATCAATAGCTTAATTAATGGGAATAGAAGTGTATAATGAGACAACATAAAAACTTACAAGTGTGTCATTGGGTTCCATGTTAATGCCTTTTAATTATTTAATAAAGGAGGATGAGTCTTTGACAAAGGAGTCAGTCTGAACCACAAGAGGTTTAAGCCTATTGGCTAAAAATTTAGCGAGAAGATAAGTCAGACCACTAATGGTGTTGACAATGGGTCGAAGGAGGCTCCTTCCTTATGAATCTTTGGAAGACCATAGATCCTAGGAGTGAGGGGGTTACTCTCAATGAGATTTTTACTCAGGGAGTCAACCATGCTACTATATTTTATGGCAAGAGAAACAGCTTTTGAAACTTTCTTAAGGGGAATTTTGTCCAGTTTCTTATAGCTCCGGCTATTATGAAGGTGATCAAACATCTTATTACAGTAATATTCTCTATTTAATATGACCATATCACCTGCCTTATCAACCTTAAGAACAACAACGTCTTGGTTATTGTTTAAGGATCTAAGAGCCTCAAACTTAGGTTTGCTAAGATTTCTCTTAAGGGGCTTGTCTTTTCTGAGGACCATAGCACAATCTTGTCTAATGAAGTCTTTCGAATCAGGTAAATCTCTAATCTCGTACTCTATATCATAAATAATGTCTTGGATAGGGATCTTTCTAGAAGCCATGGCAAAATTAAGTCCCTTCTCCAAAAGACTGTAGACATGACGATCAAAGGAAAAACTAGAGAGATTAATAAATTTCCTACTTGAGGGAAGGGAAGAGGATTTTATTATTATTATTATTATTATTATTATTATTGTAGTTGTTGTTTATATTATTATTATTGTTAAAATAATTAATATTATAATTATGACTGTCAGTAGAATATTCCATATTAAAAATCGATGGTATAAAAGGAGATTCAAGGGATTGATAAAAGCCCCAATCAAACAATAAGAATATTCTCATATGTGATTATCACCGAAATATTTTATATACATTTTATGGATCACAGAAGCCAAATTCCTAATAACAATAAATAATTTATTATTATTATTATATTTTATTAAGACATAAATATGTTTTTTTTTAATTCTTATCATTTAATGTTAACATTAATAAAAATAAATAGACATATATCAACCACATTTATTAATAATAATAAATAATAATTTATTATTAATTAACCATTATTAATAAGTAATAATTATATTAAATGTTAATAATTATTAATAAGTAGTAATTATTAATCATTTTTAATAATTTTTAACTATTAATATTTTTTAATATTAATAATTATTTATTATTATTAATTAATAAATTTTTATTTATAATTACAATTAAAATTATGATTATAATTATAATTATAAACCCAAGGGATTAATAAACCCAAGAAATTTATATTATGAACCCAATGGATTATAAACAGAAGGGATTTATATTAAACCTTAGCATTGATATTATAAACCCTATAAATAATATATAGCCTAGGAATATGAACCCTTAGAGTAATAAACTCAATATATTGATATTATATACCCAAGGAACCAATAAACCCAATGGATTAATACTAAAATCCAAAGGGAATAATATTATTAACCCAAGGCACTAATAAACCCAAGGATTTAATACTAAACATCCAAGGGATTAATATTGTAAACCTATGGTATATAAACTCTATGATAAATATTATAAACCCTAAAATAAACATGGTTGACCGTGGTAGAGCATGGTTGATTTTCACATTGAGACAATATTTGTCACAATGTGACGTTGTACCATAGTTAACCAGGTTGACCATGGTATATTTTCATATTGACACAATATTTCTCACAATGTCACATTGGACCATGGTTGACGTTCATATTGAGACAATCTTTGTCACAATGTGACGTTGGACCATGGTTGTCCTGGTTGACCATGATTGACCATGATTTATTTTCATATTAAGACAATCGTTGTCACAATGCGATGTTGGACCATGGTTGATGTTCATATTGAGACAATATTTGTCACAATGTGGCATTGGACCATGGTTTTCCATGATTGACCGTGATTGACCATGGTTGACCATGATTGATTTTCATATTAAGACAATCGATGTCACAATGCGATATTGGACCATGGTTGAAAATGGTTGACCATGATTGAACATGGCTGACCATGGTTGTTTTTCATATTGAGACAATATTTTTCACAATGTCATGTTGGACCATGGTTGACAATGGTTGAACATGGCTGATTTTCATATTGAGAGAAAATTTGTCACAATGTGACGTTGGACCATGGTTGACCATGATTTACCATGATTATAAACCGAAGGAATTGATATTATAAACCTAAGGGATTAATACTAAAGACTGAAGGGATTGTAAACCTAGGGGAATAATATTAAATCCAAGGGATTAATTTTATAAACCTAAGGTATATAAAACCTAAGATAATTATGATAAAACCTAAAATAAACATGGATGACCATGGTTTACCATGGTTGATTTTCATATTGACACAATATTTATCAGAATGTGATGTTGGCCTATGGTTGACCATGGTTGATTTTCATACTGACACAATCTTTATCATAATGCAACGTTGGACCATGGTTGATTTTCATATTGACACAATCTTTATCATAATTTGACGTTGAACCATGGTTGATTTTCATATTGAGACAATATTTGTCACAATGCAAGGTTGGACCATGGTCGTCAGAATGTGACATTGGACCAAGAGACAAGCTTTATCACAATGTGACGATGGTTATTAACCCTTGTTTACCATGGTTGATTTTCATATTGAGACACTCTTTGTCACAATGTGTCAATGGACCATCGTTGACCATGATTGACCATGGTTGATTTTCATATTAAGACAATATTTGTCACAATGTGACGTTGGACCATTATTGACCATGGTTAACCATGATTGACCATAATTGACCATGGTCGGCCATGTCTGGCCAATATTGACCATGATTGACCATGATTTATTTTCATATTGAGAAAATCCTACAAAAACCCCATGATAAATATTGTAAGCAACCATTCTCACAATGCGGCGTTGGATGATGGTTGACCATGATTGATTTTCATATTGAGACAATCTGTGTCAGAATGTGACGTTAGATCATGGTTGACCATGGGTGACCATGGTTTTCACAATGTGATGTTGGACCAAGAGGAAAACTTTGTCACAATGGGACATTTAACCATGGTTGACCATGGTTGATTTTCATATTGAGACAATTTTTGTCACAATGTGAAATTGGACCATGGTTGACTTTGATTGATTTTCATATTAAGAAAATCCTATAATAAACCCTATGATAAATATTATAAACCAAGGAATATAAACTCGTGGATTAATATTAAAAACCTTATGAATAACATTAAACCCTAAGAATATGGACCCTTAGATTGATAAACCCAAGGGATTAATTCTAAAACCTTGAGGTATTATAAACAAAAGAGAATACTAATTAAACAGAAGAGATTAATAATATAAACCCAATGTATATAAAAGGGTTTAATATTAAAAGCTCAAGATATTATAAACCCAAGGATAAATATTATAAACCCAAGGAATATAAACCCTAATATAAATATTATAAACCCTAAAATCAACATGGTTGACCATGGTGAGCATGAATGATTTTCATATTGACAAAATCTTTGCCACAATGCGATATTGGACTATGGTTTACCATGATTAATTTTTCATAGTAAGACAATCTTTATCGCAATGCTACGTTGGACAATGGTTTACCATGGTTTACCACAGTTAATTTTCATATTGAGACAATCTTTCTCACAATGTGACATTGGACCATGGTTGACCATGGTTGAAAATGAGTATAAAATCAAGGGATTTATAATAAACCTTAAGATTAATATTATAAAATTTATAAATAATACTATACCCTTGAAATATCATCCCTTAGATTAATATGAAAATCAATCATGGTGGACCATGGCCAACCATGGTCCAACATCGTGTTGTGACAAATATTGTCTGAATATGAAAATCAACCATGGATAACCATAATAATTTTAGAGTGTAAAATATTTATCTTAGGGTTTATATACCTTGGGTTTAAAATATTAATCTATTGGATTTAATATAATTCCCTTGGATTTATACTATAAATACCTTAGGTTTATTAATCTAAGAGTTCATATTTCTAGCATATAATATTATTTATAGGGTTGATAATATTAATCCTTGGATTTAATTAATTGACATTAACTAATATAAATTTTAAAAAATAATATTTATATTTTTTAATAAATAATAATAATTTATTAATTAATGGTAACACTATTTATTAATTATATTAATAAATTAATATTAAATTAAATATTCTAAAGAAGTGGCCCAATTCTATCCAGATGACCTGCATCCATGGGCTTGGCAGCAACATGGTAGACTATGTTATTTCCGATCTCCCTTTATACAATGAAATAATATATTTTGACATCTTAGATGACCGCGAGCCTAACTCTGATCATAGGCCTTTACTCATAACTCTCAATTTTTTCATGCATAGAGATCCCATAGAAGATAATCCTTATAGTCAAAAGAACTTAATCCTTGATATAAATAAAAAAGATCTCTTTCTAAATGAATTAAAAAATAATTTTCTTCCTTTATCTAGTATAGACAACATAGATGACATCTATCATAATTTTACTACAACCCTCTCATATTATATTAACAAGTTCTCAATTGAAGTCTCAAGTAATAAAAGAAATAACAAAACCAACCCATGGTATGACAAAGATTGTAAAAGTGCGAGGAGAGCAATTAAGGAAGTTGTTGATGAATCTCTCAAAATTGACAAGATAAAAATCTACAAAGCCCTAACTAAAAGGAAAAAAAGGCAATATATTCGTAAAAGACAAGAGAATCTCTTACACCTCTCTAAGGTGGCTCCTAAGAAATTCTGGAGGCAGATTCTAACTAGGAAAACTAAAGATAATAATAAAATTTCTTTACACGACTAGAATTCCTATCTTAAAAAGCTTTATGAATCTCCAAATGCCAGGGATTTTGAAACCCTGCTCACAACGAAAGAAGTTTTCTCATTAGAAGACATTGATTTTGGGGTTAAACGCCTAGAAAATGGGAAAGCTAAAGACATTGAAGGTTACCAGGTGGAAATCTTAAAAATTGGAGGTGATATCCTCATCCCCCACATCCACAAGCTTTTCAACCAAGCGGTCAAGCAAGGGTTCCCTAAACCTTGGACTCAGAGCCTCATTATCCCTATTTTTAAAATTGGGGATACAAATAACCCCTCTAATTATCGAACAATTATGATCAACCCTCTCTTAGCCAAGTTATATGGTATTATTTTGGAAAATAAGTTGAGCATTTGGCTTGAAAGTGAAGGTAAGCGGGCTAAAGGCCAAGCAGGTTTTAGAAGGCAGCACTCAACAACGGACCACCTCGTTACGCTTAGGATCATTGTGGAGGAATGCCGCAATGATAAATCCAATCTCTTTTGTTGCTTTGTGGACTTTAGAAAGGCTTTCGATACGGTTCCTAGAAACAACCTATGGAATAGATTAGAAGAGCTAAATGTTCCTTTCGAACTAAGAGCGGCCACTATAAGGTTATACGAGAATGTAATTGCCAAGTTAAAGAGCAATGAGGGGTGGTCGAAAGATATTAAGTGTAATATTGGAGTTAAACAAGGTTGCCCCCTCTCCCCTACCCTATTTGGAATTTACATCGACAAGCTAGAAGGTTGTTTAGAGGAAGCAGGATGTGCTGGCACGATCTTAGCTGGGATAGTCATCATCCTTCTTCTCTATGCTGACGATATTGTTCTTCTCGCAAGGTGCCCATCTGATCTTGATAAGAAACTTAGACTTCTTAAGGATTTCTTCTCTACCATGGGTATGTCTGTTAACACTGACAAAACAAAAGTTATGATTATCAAATCCAAGAAGGACACTTACGCTAATTTTATGTACGACAATAGTAACTTGGAGGAAGTGTCTTCTTACAAGTACCTAGGAATTTTTATTCATCACAAGCTCAACTGGAACTATAGCATTCAGAAAAGGATTAATGGGGGGTGAAAAGTCTATTTTGGTCTTGAAAATAATTGTAAAATGGTAAACCTTGTAATGTGGGATAGAAAGAAGTTCCTCTTTGAAACTTTAGTCACTCATGTTATCTTATATGGATGTGAGGTTTGGGGTTGCAGCATCTCTAGAGAATCCTGGAGAAATATTGAGCAAATCCAGAAGCATTTTATAACATATAACCTTAAAATTAAAAGAAATACACCCTATCCTATTCTCCTTATAGAAGTGGGTCTTTCCCCTATCGATAGCCTAGCTATGACTAGGCTTCTTTTGTACAAGCACAAGCTCAATAGCATAGGAGACCATAGACTTCCTAAGCTAGAGTTAAATTCCAGCCAAAACCACCTAAGGCTTAAACAAGGTTGGTATAAAGACGCCAGGGCCTGGTTAAACCATTGGGAGATCAATGAGAATGTTGCATTGCAAAACATTAATAACATTAAAAAAAAAAATTCTTCTAAGTTTGAAAGAAAAATGTGGTTTGAGAAAGATCTAGCTGCTAAAAGAAAATTAAGATATTATAAGGAGGTCATCAATCCAACCCTAGAAGATCAAAAGTATCTCTTTGCTTTAACTATCTCAAAGAAGAAAATTAATATAGCCAAGATTAGAATGAAATCTCATGAGCTCCATAGTGAAATAGGGCGTTGGACAGTTCCTAAAACACCATGGATGGAAAGGATCTGCCATCTCTGTGAGAATATGAACATCGAGAATGAAAATCACTTCCTCATAGACTGCCCCATGTACAACCACATTAGAGCTCAATTTCATAATCTTTGTTGCAATGTTGACCTTCCTAGCCTTTTGAGATGTCAAAATTATAGTGAGCTCGGGAGGCTTCTTTCCAAGCTTTTTGAGCATAGGAATAAAATCTTAAATCAAACTAAATAACTCTTTTCTTTAGGTCTGACGGACCAAAGATTGGTCTCAATGGACGTTAACCATCTTCATCATCATCATATTATTAATTATAAAAAACAATATTTACACTTAATAATAAATTGATTATTGTTTTGTTCATTAATTAATTAATTATTATTAATAATTGTTATTATTAATATTTAATTTGATTTATGAATTCATTATTAATAATATTTATTAAATACTAAGGCTATTATTAATCAATAATATTATATTATACAATTATTAATGCTATTAAAAAAATATTATTAATTAATAATAATATTTATTGATAATTCTTGTAATATTAATTAATAATAATAATACTAATTAATTAGTTGTAAGAATAATTATTTCTAAATGATTATAATAATAATTATTCAATATTTCATATTTCATAAGTTACAATATTTAATGAGTTACAATATTTAATATTTAATAAGTTAGTAATATTTAATATTTATGATGATGATGATGATGATGGTCAACATCCAATGAGACCAATATTTGGTCTATCAGACCTAAAGAAAAGAGTTATTTAATTTGATTTAAGATTTTATTCCTATGCTCAAAAAGCTTGGAGAGAAGCCTCCCTAGCTCACTATAATTTTGACATCTTAAAAAGCTAGGAAGGTCAGTATTGCAACAAAGATTATGAAATTGAGCTCTAATGTGGTTGTACGCGGGGCACTCTAAGAGGAAGTGATTTTCATTCTCGATGTTCATATTCTCACAGAGATGGCATATCCTTTCCATCCATGGTGTTTTAGGAACTGTCCAACGACCTGTTTCACTATGGAGCTCACGAGAGTTTGTTTTAATCTTGGCTATATTAATTTTCTTCTTTGAGCTAGTTAAAAAAAACAGATACTTTTGATATTCTAAGGTGGGGTTTATGACCTCCTTATAATACCTTAATTTTATTTTAGCTGCTAGATCTTTCTCACACCACATTTTTTCTTTGAACTTAGAAGTAACAATTTTTTTAATGTTATTGATATCTCCCAATGGTTTAACTAGGCCTTGGTGTCTTTATACCAACCTCGCTTAAGCCTTAGGTGGTTTTGGCTTGAATTTGAAGCTAGATTAGGAAGTCTATGGTCTCCTATGCTATTGAGCTTGTGCTTTTACAACAAAAGCCTGAGTGTGGCAGAAGTAGTGGGAATACAAGGAAGGAAAACAAACAAATTTATTATATTTTTAGGTTATATGTATAAAATATACGAATTTTACTTTGCTCTATATTTCTCCGCGATTCTCTAGGGTTATGCAACCCCAAACTATATGCATATAAGGCATAGCGAGGATATTTAAATTTAAAAATTTCTTTTCTATCCCACATTACGAGGTTTGTCGTTTCACAATTATTTTCAAGACCAAAATAAGCTTTCCACCCCCCACTAATCCTTTTCTGAATGCTATAGTTCCAGTTGAGCTTGTGATGAATATCAATTCCTAGGTACTTGTAAGAAGACACTTCCTCCAAGTTACTATTTTCATACATAAAATTAGCATAAGTGTCCTTCTTGGACTTGATAATCATAACTTTTGTTTTGTTAGTGTTAACAGACATACCCATGGTAGAGCATAAATCCTTAAGAAGTCTAAGTTGTTTATTAATTTATAACTAAGATAAATTAATAATAATAATAATAATAATTAGATCTACACCATTAACGATTATTATTTTTTTCAACCACATATACTGATATAGTTGTGATAATATTAATATTAATAACTAAATTGTAGTAACGATAATTATGTTAAAATCATTATTATATTAATTAACAATATTTAAATAATAATATCATTAACAATATTTAATGTAAAATAATAATTTTTAATAATTTAAATTATGAAGTTGAAGTCAACTAAATTATTATAAAAACTAAAGTAACAAAAATAAAGAAAAACTTAAAAGTAATAAATAAAAGTAAAGTAATAAATGTGGTTGATAAAGGTTTAGTAAATGTGATTGATATAATTTTAAATATATAACCTTTATTATTAAATGTCTTCTGCTAATTTTTAACACTAAAAAAATTCATTCATGTAGATTACAACTTTTGGAATCATGTGTAATTTGATTCAAGGGCCGTGTAATCTTATTGAAGGGCTCGGCGTTTCGGGTGAACACTTCACCCATCTTCAATATAATTTGATTGAAGGGTCCGACGTTTCGGGTGAATATTTCACCCATATTCAGGAGCATAAAGCTAAGCATAAGATAGGAAGAGTGGAGACATAGAAAGAATAAATAAGATAAATTCTAGTCGTTAAATTTTAACAAAGTAGGTAGAATTCAAAAATAGACGTTAGGGAGAAATTAAAAAGATTAAAAATAAATAATTTAATTAATTAAAATGATAGATGAGTTATTATTAAACTAATTCAATGAATTAAAAATTATAATTAATTTGAATTAACCATTAAAGAAATGGAAATATTGTATTAAATTTTATTTTAATATAAATTGATTTGAAAATATTAATAAGAAATTTATTTAGGATAAAGATTCAATTTTTTCATTCAACTTAAATATAGAAAATGAGGAAAGATAAGATTAAAATAAATGAGGAGGGTGGAGGGAGGGAAGATACTTTTAATTGAATTGGGTAAATTGATTAAGAAAAGTTATGCATTTGAAAATAATATCTAAAATAGAATTTAATTTATATTAATTTAACTACTAATTTAAATTTATTTGAAAAAGGGACAAAATTAAAAAATGAATAGTTGAATTAAATATTAAATACTAATTGAAGAATGGGTATGAAAAAATCAAAATTAAAAATAAATGGGGGAGGGGAGATAGAGAAAACTACATTTTTTAATTTTAAATTGAAAAATGGGGTAAGTTAATTCGACAAAAGAGGAATATTGGAAAAATTATATCAGTGCGGGGGGGGGGGGGGGGGGAATAATAATTTTGAAAATTGAAGAGAGGGGAGAGAAATTATTAAAAATGAAGAATAGGGAAAGGTAAGAAAAAGGAGAGAAGAGGATTGTGTAAGAGGGGGGGTAGATTAAGGATGGTTATGATGGGTTAGAATAGGGATTAGAGGGAGGGTGTTTAGCGGAAAGGAATTGAACAGTGGGTTTCCAGGAATGAATTAGTTAATACTCATCATCACGGTTGAAGCTATTACAATGATTTTAAATTCCAAGAGCTTCCCGAATGACTCGGGTGGAATGAAAGGAAGTTGAAGCAAGGATTTTGGATTTGTCAAAACAAATAAGGTGTTTGGAAGAATGAGAGCATTCAGCAAAGACATATTTTTCAATATAGTTATGGTTAGTGTCAGCCATATGTTCTTTTAACCGTGTTATAAAGGAGAGACATGTTTGACATATGTAAGATTTACCATAGGAGAAAGGGATCTCTTATACTCTGGGTCTTAACACAGGATCTGTCTTATCCTTGGATGAACTGAAGAGATGGCTGAGGGTCCTCTGGGGCTTGAAGAAGGTTTTAATGTTTTTTCTAGAAAAAATTCTGGAAAGATGATCGGTAACTCGTTGAATGTAAGGAAGGGTTATCTTGGCCAAGGGAGGGGGGTTCGAAATGTTATTAGACAGGGGATGGGTGCACGAATGGAAAGCCTTATTGATTTGGGAAGTGGTGTAACCATTAGATTTAAGAGCTTTGGTGAGATGGGATTTTTTTTTAGGAAAGGATTGTGAGGAGGAGATTCGAATGGCTGGGGATACAAGGGTTTTGAGAACAGAATAATTTTGAGTTGGATGATGGTGGGATCTGGCATGAAGGTACCTATCTGTATGGGTCTTTTTCTGATCGACTTGGTGGGATAAGGATCCATCAGAGAGGTGAGAGAAAAGGACGTCAAGAAAAGGAAGAGAATGGTTGTCTTATAGCTCCATAGTGAACTGGATGTGGGGAGAGATGTTGTTGAGATGAGAGAGAAATTGGTGGAGAAAAAGTATACCATAGGACTGGATAACAAAGGTTTCATCTACAAAATATAAAGCTAATAAGTATAATTATAATTATAACTATAAAATTATAAAATAAATATAATTGTAATTGTAATTATATTACTTATCATTGTTTCTCTAGTTATTAAAAAGGAGTAAGAAAAATTAACATCATTATTACATGAGGTAAAAATATAAATCCCCAAATTATTAAGACATTAATTTACTATAGTGTGTTGGAACACCTAATCCTCCATGGGTAGGTGTGGAATGTGAACAGTCACAATGGAGTCCAAGTGACCTTGGAATGTGAAACCAAGAGTCACACCATTGTACTATAAATGTACATCATGTATAATGGAAAAATAAGAGAGTTGTACGCTTATCCTTCATTGTGTGTTGAGTTTCTTGTTGTGTGTGTTTATCTTTCTCATACACCATGTGTGTGTTTAACATGGTGTTTAACATGGTATCAGAGCTGATACGTTCATAACCAGCTCAACATTGAGTGAGCCATTTTTGTTTATGGCCTATGCATATCTGCAAAAATTCTTGACATTTTTGCAGCATTTAGAGAGTTTCTGCAGCAGAAATTTTTGCCGCATTCAGAAATTGCCAGCATTCAGAAATTTGTTTTAAAGAAGAGCAGCACTGCGCATCTGAAGGTTCTCTAAATTCTGATTTTTTCCCTGCGATTTCTACCTTTTAAATTTCTGCACAAGTTTTAGAGAGCTGCTGAAAATATTGCTTAAAGTGGGTTTCTCAAAAATGTTATGGGTTTTCACTGCTGAAATTTTCTGAAAATTTCTCTGAGAAATTTCTGAGTTCTTACTGGCGAAATTTTCGACCCTCGGCCCCTGCAACTCCCTATCGGCCTATGGCCCTCATTTTATCGACAATCATCTACACAACCTTACAACCCCCCCTTCCTAAATGGGCCGCAACCCACTCTCATACCACACCCCCTCTAACACTCACACACCTGTAACCCACGGAACCTACCCACCTGCACCTACGCTTACCTCGGCCTCACCCCTTCCCCTCTCTACTATGCTACCCACTCAGTGCTCAAGCCTTCCCTACCCCCCTACTCCACTACACCACTCAACCTAATGCTCCCATCGCTCCTCCCCTCGCTGCCCGAACCCCCCTTACGCCCCCCTCCATACACTCCCTACGCAATACCCACCCCCTCGCAAAACCCCCTCGACCCCTCACTCCACGACTCTCATCCCTCTCGACCTAACCCGCTCTGCCCCTCCCTTGAATGCCACTCCCCTATGACTGCCTATCTCCTAAGCTACCCACCTGGCCCCCTTAACTACGCCCTACGCTACCCATCTGCTAGGGAGAGTTCCTGACACAACAACTACTTGGATGTCATTTTAGTTTTTTTCTATGAATTGTTCAACTTAGATATGCAATATCTTATATATACAAGTTGTTTGTATACTTTCATTGATATGGCATCCTGCCTGTCATATCAAAACTGACTGAAATGGATTTCACCTAGCCACAGAAACAATTCGATCTAGATATGTAAAGAGTTCTTCTTGTTCACATGGATGGGTCACTTACATATAAGAATCCTCAATCAAGTGTTATTTATTGAAGCCTGGCCTGTGAATGCTTGTTGTCTGTTCGCACAGCAAGAGCTCCCTCTCCCTACAGGCATACACTACAACACTCACCCCTTGACCCTCATCACAAACGCTCTGCTCTGTGTTTTTTTAATTTTAGTCCTTATCTTGTCAAAATAAATAAATAAAAATAAAAAAATAAAAAAAATTAATTCGTCCCACCCATTTTTTCATTAATCCCAATTTTTATTTTTTAAATTCCTTCCTTAAAAAAATAATAATAAAATAAAATAAAAAAAATCTGTAAATGATTTTTTAAATTATTTTTACAGATAAAACCCCTTTCCAATTTCACCTCCCCTAGTAAATACCTTCCCCAGTTTCACCCTCCTGCAGTTTTACCTCTGTTTTCCCAAAAGTTTTTATTTTTTTTATTTATTAAAAAAAAAAAAAAAAAAAAAAACAACAGAGAGAGAGGAAGAGAGGAAATGAACAACAGAGTAAGAGGAAATGGGTTGTACACATAGAGGAGAAAAGTGAGATTTGCATTGTGATTTGTGACATTGGTAGAAGGGTGATTTTCTGCAAGAGATTTACATTTGAAGACAAATTGGTCCTCATTTTCAAAATAGTTGTGGCATTCATAGTTTGGGCACACAAAATTTCTGATTTGTGAAGTTTCTCTTAAGCTCTATTGCATTCTGCAGCAAGGTCAAGCATCCAAGCTTGTGAATATCTCCTCCTTTTGTTGAGTTGAGTTGAGTTGTTTTTGGTGTCAAACAGCTCTTTGAAGAAAAAATTGATCTGCCTTAAAGGCTTTTTGCACAAGTAGTTTTTGTTGCACATTTTTGCAGAAATATTGTATTGAGCTGACATTTTATTGCTTCTTCATTCATAGTTGCAATCAGTATTTGAGTTGTTGGAAAAATTGTTGATTGTCCTCCATCATTTGAGGAGCAGATTTTTGTACTTTGAGAATTCCATAGTTGGAAGTTCTCTTGAGTCATTTGTATTTCTTGAAATTAAGTTGAATCACATTGTAAACAAGTGCATTTTCGATTGAAGCCGACACCCTTTCATTTTTTGAGCATAAGTTGTTGAAAAATGGCTAAAATCAATGAGGCATTAGAGTTTTTGAATAACCTCATTCATTCAGATGTTGATGATATGATAAAAATGAGCAAGAATGCTCTTTTTAACATTCAAAGTTGTTTGCAAGATGCACAAGAAAAGATTGAGTTTTTGCAGTTGGAATCTCAGCTTCAACAAGATGAACTTCAGCAAAAGAGTCACCATTCTGAACCTGTTTCTGTTCAGAAGATTGAGAAAGACTCCCATCAGCAGCAAGTCAGAAAATTTGCATTTGATTCACATTCAGTTCCTTGTAGAAGAGAAGATTTACATGTAGATGTAGTAGCTCGGCCTACACTTCTCAAGCCCATCATCAGACCTTGGGAAGAGCTTGTCCACAACAGGAAAAGAACTGGTCTTGGATATGAAAAGGATGTTTCCTTTCATATTCCAGACTACACCAAGCCCATCATATTTCATAGTGCCGGATTCCTGTATGACAGTTCACCTACAGCTATTCCAGATCCTACTCCGCTTCCACAACCACAACAACAGATTGAAAAATGCCAACACTGTGATCGAGTTGGCCATATGAAAGATCATTGTTTTGATCTTCATCAATGCAAGCACTGTGGTCGGCACACCCATTCTTCAGACAGATGCTTCAGAAACAAGCCTCCTGCAAGAACAAAGATTCATCTTGGATGGATCACTTCTTGGCAATGGGCATCAGCAGCCAAGAAGATGTTTAAGACACATGTCAGAACTTGTTCTCAAATTTTGAGCAAAATTGCAGTTTATTTTTCGCCATCATCTCACCTTGTCCCTGACCAGGGGGGAAATGGTGGTCATCTACAAGCTTGGACATCAGATCAAGAAATCTTGAGCCACAATCTCTCATTCCATGTTCAGAGTTGTAGCCAGAGACACAACAGTTCAAGTGATCTTGAGCCACAATTCGTCATTCCAGATTTAGAGTTGTAGCCAGAGACACGGATGCCCATGAGCATGCCTTTGGTTGGTGGACAGCCTTAAACCATCATCCTTGGTTGGTGGACAACCTTAAACCATCATAGGTTGTAGACCTCCCTTCTTTTAGGTTAAAGGTCTCCCTTTCATATGTGAGGGACACTTCCTCTATCAGAAGCCTTCAGCTTCTTGCCAGCTTTGGTTGAGTTCTAGGAAATGCTTCAAGCATTCCAGTGTTGTTGGTAATCCTTAAACCATCACAGGTTGTAGACCTCCCTTCTTTTAGGTTGAAGGTCTCCCTCTTTTATAAGGGACAATTCCTCTAGCAGAGGCTTTCAGCTTCTTGCCAGTTTTGGAAGAGTTCCGGGAACTGCAACAAGTATTGCGTTCCAGTGTTGGTGGTCATCCTTAAACCACCTCTTTTTGCCAACATTTCAGAGAGTTGATTCAGCCCAAGTGCTGTTATGTATACTTTGCAGATTTGTATTACAACTCTCTTCTTGGACTCACACATACCCCTTCGAATTAAGGGGGGAATGTTGGAACACCTAATCCTCCATGGGTAGGTGTGGAATGTGAAAAGTCACAATGGAGTCCAAGTGACCTTGGAATGTGAAACCAAGAGTCACACCACTGTACTATAAATGTACATCATGTATAATGGAAAAATAAAAGAGTTACACGCTTATCCTTCATTGTGTGTTGAGATTCTTGTTGTGTGTGTTTATCTTTCTCATACACCATGTGTATGTTTAACATGGTGTTTAACATAGTGAAAAGTAATAGTGAAAATTACTAAAACCTTAATTTAAAATTGAAATGATTTAGTGACATTGTAATTATCAGTACAACTAATCCCAAAAAATCACCATAATAAAACATAATCAAAAAATAATAACATTAAAAAAATATACTTAAAATAAAAATTATAAACTTCCATAAAAATAAAAATAAAATTTAAAATATTTAAATCAATTTATTCTTTCCATTGATAAATTCTTTATAAAAACATTTAAGTGAACAAAATTATTATTTTTTGCCTTAATCAATTTTAGATATTCAACATATAATTTAAATAGAAAAATATCTTTAAAATTTTGTATTACCCAAATTTTATGTAAAAAAAAAACAGTTCTAAGTAAAGAAAATAAATGAAGCGAGTTTTAAATACAAGTTATACTAATTAAAATTAAAACTAAAAACTAAACGAAACTAACAACCCTAATATGGTTGGAGTAAACTTGGTCTCAATTTTTAATGATAATTCTTCAACCATATTTGTGACCACCAAGGTAGTGATTCACCTTCCTTCCACAACTTTGCCATGCATATTTACCATAGAAAACTGTGTGCGATTTTAAGTTTTGTTTTGTTTTATATCTACAATTTAGTTGTCCACTCTATGATTTCGTTGATCTTCTTAACCACATTGTGCCATTATTTTCTGGATATTCACAACCAATATTTGATATCATTGGTATTCCTTCCAATTCTGGAAATTACCTTTCAAACAGTGGAGTGGTGTCATCTCTGGAGTTTGAGCAATAGAAATTGATTTTTTTATTCTGCATTCGTGTGCCCTTATAACTTGCTCTTAATTTACCACTTATCCTAAGGTGAATTTTCCTTATCTTCTTTTTTTTCCCTATCTTGAACATGATATTTGTATGTAATTAGGTAATAAGAAGATACAATAACTATAATAGATTATTTTTAATCTCTTATTGAATATTCAAGACATTACACCTATAGACTTGTAAAGGAAACTTGATATTTGGTGGCGCAAACTATGTGATCTTGGGGCTCAAACTATCAGATATTTCATACCTTTGACACATTTCAAAAATATAATATCAATTGCGCACAAAAAATTCCAATGGCTGTGTAAATTAAGATGCAATGCATTGATTTAAACCAATACATTTCATTAAATCGATTGTTTTTCCCTAACAAAAAAACTAAAACAAGGCTTCTTCATTAACCTAAAGTAGTTAACCCAATACTTTTCATTAAGGTTATGCAGCAAAGGGCAGGAATGTGCATAAGCTTTGCAATTTTTACATATTGACATGGAAGATTTGTATTGAATATCAAATCTTCATATAACCCTTTAAAGTAATTATTTGATTATAATGTATTGACAATATATCTTGCAGGAGGAAGGTATGGTAACAGAGAGCATTCATTGTAAGCGTTTATAAATTGTAATAATAATTCTCACCAAGTTGCAATAATAAAGGGTTCTAGAAATATGGGTGGAAAGATCATGGTTGTTTTTCTCCACACCAAAACTAATGATTTTGAGCTAAAAGAAAGAGTCGATATTCTGGATCTGTTCCATAAGCATGATATTCAACCAAACGGGTCGAAATACAATTTGGAGGGTATTGAAATAGGTTACAAAACATCATGTAATTATTGAATGCGGGACTTGCCTCAATTATGTCTTGTCTGATTTATTTCTCACCTTTGAATGGACTTCGACTGCTGAATGTATCCACATCACTATATTCCTCTTTCTGCTACTGCTATTGTAAATGACTGTCTTTAGTGTCATCATTGTTGTCATCAATCACTAAAGACACGTGTCATTCCTCGTAACTTTTGTTTGTATTCCCATCATCAACTTGTTCATGGAAAATAACATCTCTACTCGCAAATACCTTGTGAATAGATGGATTAAACATCTTACATGCTTTGAAATCAAAACAATACCCTACAAATATGCATTTTATAGCTTTAGTATCCAATTTATTCTTATCTTCCTTAGGAATGTGTGCAAAATCTCTAGAACCAAATACTCTCAAGTGATGGACTGCGGGTTTCAAACCATACAAAGCCTCAAATGGAGTCTTGAGATCAAGACACCTAGTTGGACTTCCGTTCTTTAGGTAAACTGTAGCACTAATTGCTTCTGCCAAAAACCATTGGCTAGGTTCTTACCTTTCATCATGTTATGTGCACACTCCACTAGAGTTATGTTCTTTCTTTCTGCAACCCCATTCTATTGTGGAGTGTGGGGTATTGTAAGCTGTTGTTTTATTCCATGATCTTTGCATTATTTGATTAAGTTCCCAAGTCCGTATTCTCCTCCTTGAGTTGAGCAGAGAATTTTAATGACTTTCGGTGTCTGCTTTTCAACCATTTTTTTAAATTCTTTAAAGTACTCTAAAACATCAATTTTCCTTCTAAGAAAGTATACCCATGTATACCTTGTGGAGTCATCAATAAATAACAAGAAATAGTAAGCTCCACGTAAGGACCTTGTCTGCATAGGTCCAAAAATATCAGTATGCACAAGTTCAAGTGTATCTTTCTTTTTTGTATTTAAGCTAGAGGGAAAGTCATCCCTGTGCATTTTTCCAAGTGCACTACCTTCACAATCAATATGCTCGTTTCTTAAAATATGAAGTCCATCAACCATACCTTGTTTCTGTAGCAACAATAAATCATGAAGGTTGATGTGGCCAAAACTTTGATTCCAAATATTTTCTATTTTCATAGTCATTGAAGTTAGAGCTTGATGTGGCATGCTTGTAACCTTCAGCTTATATAGACCACCAACTCTTACTCTTGATGCAACCGACTTCTGATGATCTAGAAAATCCTTTCCAATATAGTAAGTTTTGAAAAATTCTACCTTTAAATTCTAATCTGTAATCATGGAGACAGAGATCAAGTTCTTTTTAATACAGACACACACATGACATTTTGGATGTGCCTGATATTACCACTATGCAATATCATAGGGATATCTCCATACCCTTTAATCTGATATGCTCTCTCATCTCCCAAGTAAATGTTAGCACTTTTGCTGGTCTCCTTAAAATTTTCATACTAGTTTTTATTACATGTCATATGAGTGGATGCTCCAGAATCCACAAACTAAGTTGCAGCCTCATCGGTCTCAGCAGAAAGAGCAGTGTGAGACACAAATAATTTAATATCATGATTCAAATCTTCGCCAACAAAATGCCCTGTGTGCCTCTTGTGTCTATGTTTGTTTTCTTCATTCTTCTTTTTATAATGGTCTCTAACAATATGACTAGTTCTACCACAATAAAAACACTTAATTCCTAAATAATTTTTAGCAGATGACATACCTTGAAATGGAATTTTTTGAGATGGACAACCGCTTTTATGTCCTCCTCCTGGTTTCCCTTTGAAGAAATTTTTCTTTGCCACCAATGCCAAATCTGCATTATGAGGCTTCAAATTCTTACGTCTCTCTTCTTCCTGCATAAAAATCCCTGTCAACTCTTCAAAGGTGGGAGCTTT
This sequence comes from Pinus albicaulis, assembly GCA_034641835.2. NCBI lineage: Eukaryota > Viridiplantae > Streptophyta > Pinopsida > Pinales > Pinaceae > Pinus > Pinus albicaulis. Next base: position 2,092,628,179 of record CM076575.1, on the reverse strand, counting down.
CTCTGTTGCTGAAAGCCCTGTAATGAATATTTGATAATCCTAAGTCTTGCCATTTAAGGTAATCATGACGAGATCATTGCTGGATACTTTCTCCCGTATGTCGCTTAACTTTTTTCTCAGTTCTTTAATCCATGAGATGAATGCAACAACATATTCATTCTCTTCTATTCTAATGGAGAGAATCTTACTTTTCAGAATCAACACACAATTTTTATTTTTCATTTCATACAAATCCTTGAGTGTCACTCAAATCTCATTGGTGATTTTGCAGTCTCGGATATGAGGGATTATGTTGTCTTTTACCGAAATATTCAACAACACCTTCACTTTATTTTCCCTCTTTTCCCAATCTTGAATTGATGCGACTATGGCACCATCGGCTGCAACCAGCTTCACTTCATCTCCATTTTCAATTGTCCTCGCACTAGAACCCGTGAGCAATGTGTGCAAAATGAACTTCAAGTTGGTGTAATTTTACCCATGGAGCTTATTTCTCGCATTAAGGTATGTCTCTGCAATGTGATTATTCATTGTGAAAAAAAAAATTCAAGAGTTCCCTGCTTTTAATTTTCGATCACCACCAGTAGCTTGTGTGATCAATAGATCAACGACTCCAATAACAAATCCATTGGTCCAATCTACAGATCTAGTAATCCAACAGTTGATCTCCGGATCTAATACCAAATCCTCCAACAATCAATATACGGATCTAACACCAAACAGATGACCTTCAATATGCAAAAAAAATGTTGGACAGGACCACCAACCCAAGTACATATGGTCTTGGGCCGCCTATAAAAGGAAAAAATAACTAGCATGGGTACACCTTGTTGCATGGTGCGTCGAAGAAAACTTCTATAAGTTTTCGCTATCAGCGAGGGTATCAATATTGACCATCAACACTGATCAATACTCTTTCCCTGTGTATTGCCAGTGCTAAACAGTGTGGTCTCTCTTTGTTGGAGGTGTGTTGATTAGCTTTATTCAAAAAGACAACTCTCTGTCACACCAAAAAAAAATTGTACCAACGTACCTTTCATTTTCCCCAACATACCTTTCAATTGTACCAACAATTCCTCTTGCGATCCTCTATCGCTTCCAACAGTAGCTTCACCAGCGCTTTATGATCTCAACCACCAGGGCTCTTAGCCACAAAGGCTCAACTCACCACAAACCCAATTCACATAGAGCTCTGATACCAAGATAAAAAATGGAAAGTCAAATTAGAAAAAAAATTACAATCTAAAACTAGCGATTCACGGAGTAGACGAGCACATCTGGATACCATTGATCATAAAATCGAAATAAATAAGATTACGATCCAATTAAGGGGGAGTGTTGGAATGTAATTTCCCATCGCTCAGATCAGGTTGGCGGCAGCATGGTGATCAGTTGCAGGCGGGAGCGCGGAAAACAGGTTGATCGGCGTGGAGTTAAACCGACAGCAAGTTGATGAAGATCGACGGTTTACGGGGGTATAAACAGTTCGACGGTTAACAAGATGGTACCCCCCGCAGTTGACCAGCCATGGGGGCATTGACCACAAACGAGTGGCTATGGTTTATTACGGGGGGTCACCCATTTGATGGGTACGGCCAGAACCATACCCCCCGCAACCACCAGTTTGAGGTGGCTCCGCCACATGCGCTCAACGCGCCACCAATCCGCCACCACCGCGGAAAATTCATTGCAGTCACCAAATTCAAAATTGGACATAAATCTTTTGAAGCGGTGCTGACAGATTTTAATGAGGCCATTTATGAATTTTTATAAGCGGTGAATTTTGGCAATTTGTCAACGAATGACATTTAATGAAGTTTAGATATTTTGTCTATAAATATATAGAACAGAATATTAATTTTTTTGTTGTTGCTGAGATATAGAACAGTGAAGTTCTATTTTTATGTAATACGCACAGCAGTGCTTTGAGTTTTTTTTTTTAAAAACAGAGAGTGCAGATTTAAATTATACACAGCAGTGTGTAATTTTTTTTACAGAGAGCAGAATTAAAAATACACAGAGGTGTATATTTTATAAAAACACAGTGAGCTGTTTTTAATAGACAGAGAGGTGTTTATTTTTTTTATAGAGAGACAAAAAGTTTTTTTTAATTGAGACAGAGGTCCTAAGTGTGCACTGTGACAGCAGCAGTCACAATTGTAAATTCCTCTGCACTGAGGAAGAAGTTGTAACAGTTTTTTTGAAGAAATTGAATTTTTTTTATGTGGAAATTCTGTTACTGTGAGTGCAAATTTTTAATATTTTCTCTGTGTTAGAGAGGGAGTTTATTCTCCATTGTTAATTCTGGAAACTTCAAATTCTCAACATGGTATCGGAGCCAATTCAGGCTATTTGAAGGTCAAATAAGCTGAAGAAAAGGAATTCGTTATTGCAGAAGCCTCTCCAGCAGCGTGAAGGTTCAGTCAAGAAGAATTCGAAGGTATTTCTCTACACAGTTCTGTGTTACTGTTGCGGTACAGTTGGTTAGTTTTTAAACACACAGTCAAGTATTTTTGAAGCATAGTTAAAGAGTGCAGAATGGCTGGAGCTAGCACTGGTATGGGTATGGGAAATATCCATCTCCCACAATTTAATGGGAAAAATTATGACTACTGGTCAATAACTATGAGGGCTTTATTTGTCTCCCAAGACTTATGGGAATTTGTTGAGGATGGCTTTGAAGAGCCAGCAAATGAAGCAGAGTTTTTTGTTTTAACTCAAGCAGGAAGAGAACAGTTGAAGAACAATAAGAAGAAAGATGCCAAGGCTCTTTTCTTCTTGTATCAAGCAGTACATGAGAGTGTGTTTCCGAGGATAGCAGCAGCTAACAGATCCAAAGAAGCATGGGAAACTCTCAAGATAGCTTATCAGGGCATGGAAAGAGTGAAGACGACAAAACTTCAGTTGCTGAGGAGAGATTTTGAGACTCTCTATATGAAAGAGTCAGATACTATTGACTCATTCTTCACTCATGTGATTGGAATGGTCACACAAATAAGATCTCATGGAGAGATTCTTGAAGACAAAAGGATTGTTGAAAAACTCTTGAGAAGTTTACCCTCAAGATTCGATGTGATTGTCACCACCATAGAGGAGACTAGGGATCTCACAAAGTTTTGAGTGGATGAACTTCCATGCATCAGCGATTACCCATGAAGGAGAGGTGGGTAGGAGTAGAGCCAAGATCTCTTGAGCAAGCTTTTAAGACGGATGTATTTCAGAAAGGAAGGGCAAGGCAAAGGGAGAGGAAGGCGGAAGCCCGAACGGAGGTGGGAGAACAGATCCGACCGTGGTCAGAAGAAGTAGGCAATCCAAATCGGCTTCTCAGACCAAGCAAAGGCTGACAAAGTGGACGACGAATAAACTTGGAGAAGGTATGATAAATCCAATGTCCAATGTTACAATTGTAAAAAATATGGTCGTTATGCTAATGAATGTAGAAAGAAGAAACAAGATATGAGAAGTGGAACTAGTGCAAACTTCACTAGAGAAAATAGCAGTCAAAGTAATTTGTTTTTAGCTTGTAATATGGCTGAAGAAAAGAATGAAGATTTATGGTTTCTAGACTCCGGTTGTAGTAACCATATGACAGGAAACTTAGCAATGTTTTCTATGTTAGATGAGAGTGTGCAGTCACAAGTCACACTGGGAACTGATAGCAAAGTTTCTGTTATGGGAAAAGGAGATGTAAATGTTTTAACGAGATTAGGGGCAAAGAAATCCATAGCAGATGTTTATTATGTTCCGGGAATGAAGTGTAACCTCTTAAGTATTGGACAACTTGTCCATAAGGGGTATAATGTTTTCTTTGATAATGATGTTTGTACCATCATGGATAAACCACCCAGAAAACAATGTATTGCTGAAGTGAAGATGACAAGGAACAGAATGTTCCCTCTCAGAATGAGAGCAGATTTGAAGAATGGTGAAGAGAAAGCAGCAGTTGCACAAGAGACTTACCAAAGCGAACCAAAGGATGATAATTGGTTATGGCACTTGAGATTTGGACATCTCAACTTTGGAGGTCTTAATTTGTTGAACAGAAAAGGGATGGTAAGTGGTTTACCATTGATAGAGAAACCGGACAGCCTTTGTGAAGGTTGTATTCTTAGGAAACAACACAGAGAAAGTTTTCCTTCCGGGAAAAGCATAAGGGCAAAAGCACCCTTAGAGATTGTCCACTCAAATGTATGTGGACCGATGCAAACTCCATCACTTGCTAGCAGCCACTATGTGCTAACATTTATAGATGATTTTACAAGAAAAACTTGGGTTTACTTTTTGAAAAAGAAAAGTGAAGTGTTTGAAAAATTCCGCAATTTCAAAGCACTTGTTGAGAATCAGAGTGGGCTGCATATCAAGGTCCTTAGGACTGATAGAGGAGGTGAGTATATATCTAAAGATTTTCTACGGTTTTGTAGAGAAAATGGTATTCATAAACAGTTTACAACTAGATATACACCGCAGCAAAATGGAGTGGCCGAAAGGAAGAACCGAACCATAATGGACATGGCGAGAAGCATGTTAAAGGCAAAGCATTTGCCGAATGATTATTGGGCTGAAGCTGTACATTGTGCAGCGTATATCTTGAACAGGTGCCCTACAAAAGCGGTTATGAACAAAGCGCCGGAAGAGGCATGGAGTGGCACAAAGCAAGGTGTCACACACATGAAGGTTTTCGGATGTGTGGCTTATGCACACATTCCGGATCAGCTAAGGAAGAAGTTGGACAGCAAGGGGGAGAAATGTATTTTCATTGGATACAATGAGGAATCCAAGGCCTATAGGTTGTATAACCCATCCACCAAGAAGTTTATTGTGTTGGGAAAAACAACGAGAGAGTGAATCAGTATTTACTGCATAATCAAATCTTTTTACTTTTTCATTTCTTAAAACCCATACGCTACTTTCCTTCAGTAAACTAGCGTATATACGCGGATCCCCTTTATGAAACTGGCGTATACACAGAGATATAGATATGTCATTAAATCTTCACTCCTATTATTCCATCATTCATTCATCAGATGTTTAATAAACAGTAAACATGTGCAGTAAGAACAGAATAAGCCATCACACAAAGCATCACACATGAACACCAGGATTTTTTAGGTGGAAACCCAAATCGGGAGAAAACCACCGCTGCAGTTGCTCAGCCTTCAATATTTTATTATAGATAAAACATCTTACAACATATGTGCTGGCGCAGACTTGACCAGCACGCAGGCACCCACCTGCGCTCGTTTACCAGCCTCTCCTGGAAGGGAGCTCCAACCCCCTGACTCGTTTACCAGCCTCTCCTGGAAGGGAGCTACGACCCCCGATCTCGTTTACCAGCCTCACCTGGAAGGGAGCTACAACCCCCTGACTGAAGGCTACAACCTTCAGCACCACCTTGGACCACGTTTCATCAATTTTCACACTGGATCCAACAGCTTCAATAGAACACCACTTGCAGGCCACATTTCATCATATTTCCCGACTGGACCCTTTCCAAACTTTTAAGCACAAACATACATCTCCAACAGATACTTAACAACACAGATCAGATAGCAGAAACACAGCAGAACAGATCAGATATTTCATACCCTTTGCTTCAGCAAACCCTAGTTTGCATACGCGCTTTTACTTCACTGATGTCACGTATATACGCGCTTCCGTCCACACGAACAAGCGTATACCTCTGTATGTATTTTATTGCGCATACGCGCTTCCACTTCATCGAAGCCGCGTATATACGCGCTTCCTCTGCGGCGAAGTAGCGTATAGATCTTCAATCATTATAGAGCAGCATACTTCTTCAGATTAGATATTCAGTTCAGATTTACCCTTTTACTTCAGACAGATGTTCGCCTCATTTCAGATCTAAGCCTTCCATAAGCGAATCCCAGCACTGAACAGTACATTTGAGATCTAGAAATCACTTAAACTTCATCATTTCTTCATAAGTGCATCATAGATTCGGATCTATCATCAAACCTTTACCCTTTCCATACAGATATACTTCACGAGAGAAGTATTCATTCCAAGCTTAGACATCTTTTTCACCCTCACTCAATGATTTGCCTGATGAATTTCTTCTCCTTATATAGGTTTAACCTTTTTATTCACCCTTGAGTCAAATCACTACCATGAGCCTTCAATACCACGGGCCCTGGTTTTTGCACTTTTGACGCTTTTACCCATCACCTTTGACTTGGAACGTTCTTTTCCGCGTGCATACGCGACTTCCCCTAGACATATCCGCGTATGCCTTGAGACATACTCTTTTCATCATGGATTTAGTTCCTTTCTTCACTGCCTTCTGTACACACTGTAGATACATCATATTTCTTCATCAAGAACATATTCTCTCAAGCACAACTTCATCAAGTAAGTTGTCATCAACTTCATCAAGTGGGTTGTCTTTCAAGGACAACACTTAGCATCATATTGTCAACAAACATCATATCATATCAGATTTACATCATTTACCAAGTCCATCAAGTCAAGACTAACTTCATCAGGTGGATTGCCAAAAAGGACAACACATGTCAACAGTCACATGTCTTTATCTTCATTCAGTGGGTTGCCATCAAGGACAACACTCTGCATCATATTTCCAACAATCTCCCCCTTTGGACTTGATGGCAACCACGATGGTGTTTGGTTACCACAACAGATAAGTACATTGACATCATGTCACTCTCCCAATTCTTTGACACCATTATCTGCATTCAAACACCATGTCACTCTCCCCCTTTGACATCAAGGGCAAAGGGCGGATCAAAACAACCAGCGGATCAAAACCAACACACTCTCCCCCTTTGACATCAAGGGCAACAGGCGGATCAAAAACCATCATACTCTCCCCCTTTTCTCCTCATGTGGAAGAAGCGTTCTGCAGATCTGATATGTATTGAAGTGGCCAAGCTCCCCCTGAATTCATGCTGAATCTTCAAACATATTTTCCAATGAAGTACATGACTCTATGACATTCCTATCACCAATGACTCATACTTACATCAAACATCCAACCAAGTGGATTTACATATGAGACTCAAGTACCCAACCAAGTGGGTTTACACATTTCAAATCAGCTACCCAACCAAGTGGGTTTACATAAAGTGACTCAGCTACCCAACCAAGTGGGTTTACAAATTTGACAAGTCCTTAAATGACTGAATATTACAATTTTTACATCATGGGTCTCAACATGACCTTTTCATCAAGAATACAAATATGAATTTTCATAACCGATACCAAAAGGACCTCAAGAGAGATCGTATATCAGAACCAACATAATGCCAACAATGCATTATACTTAGCAAGACTAGGGCTCCCCCTGAAAACGTGCATCCAAGCATCCTTTTCGTATGACTAAGGCTCCCCCTTAGTTTGTGCATCCTGAACACTTTTATCAACAAATCATCAAGGCATCTTCATCAAATCATTAGAAAAAGAATTATGAGAACTGGAACACCACCAGAGATACCAAACAGTATCAGAGATACCAAACAGCACTGCAGCTGTGCTGGAGAGAGCTGACTCCAAGCAAAAATTGTCAGCAATCAGACATACGCGGTTTTATGTGCAGGAACTCGCGTATATACGCAACTGTGTTTCAGGAAACCCGCGTATCCAATATCATTTTCTAAATATAACCAGATCTGATCCTCTGTGAGAAATAGACAGTGTTCAGCTTCTTTCTGAGATATTTGAATGCTTCCCTGGACTACAGATAGATAGAACAGTGATGTTGTGTCTTCAAGCGTCATCCAACGGTTGTAGCATAAGCACATTAGTAACCGGGCCTTCATATTCCGTGCAACATCAATACATTATTTCCAAGATAAAATATCATACCAGAACAACACCTTCAAATATGAGTCAAGCAATCATCCATGTGGTCCAAAATCATCAAGATCTTCAAGATTTAACATGAAGAGCATATGTAGGCAAAAAGATCTCCACCATAGTAACAAACTTTGCATGATTTATTTCTGAATCAAACGACTTCCAACTCATCCATGTGTGAGCACAAAAGATACTTTTCAGTAAACAGGGATCAACATCTCATCATCATAAACCATGTACCAAGTCATCATCATTTGAGCATGAGTATCACAAAAACCAAAGAATAAGCAGTCATATTGCCAACAATGCAATCATTAGTATTCAACCTGCTGCTCCCCCTGAACCAGTGCTCCATCTTAACTTGTACAACCTGAAAACCTTCATCAGCAACAATCTCTGCATGGGCTGCCCTTATCTCCGAATTATAGGACTTTCATCTCAACAATGAATACTCTTCATCAACAAGCAAACAAGACTCATCCACAATCTTCAACACAAGAAACCATGTATCATCTCATCATAATCATGAGTATAACCAGAATAATGCTAACAGTACAATCATTAGCAGTCAGACTGATGCTCCCCCTGAGCCTCTGCTCCAGATCTTTAGCTAGCATATAAATTCTCTTATCATCAATGCATACGCGACTGTGTCTACTGGAACTCGCGTGTATACGCGACTTTTATTCAACGAACCCGCGTATGGAAAGTGTCACATTGAAACATTCACTTTCCTTCATTTCCTCCTGTGTTTGTACCTCCTGTACCTGTCCTTTCCACATCAGATGCGCTGTCAGAAGTAAACATAACCAGAATAATCAAATCAACCATGAGAGTCATCATGCATTGCTCCCCCTGTGACGATACATTACTAAATCTCATAATGTATCCCACATCATTCCTGCAGTCAATAAGAAAAGTCAGCTTCAGAAGCGGATCACTGCAGTAGGGTCAATATTCCCTACGTTTCTGACCGGTCCTCCTTCTTTTTCCAAATTTGCTTGAGCTTTCTAACTATGTGCTGAAAATTGTCCATTTTCCCAGATCTGTTCATCCTGCATTCTTTTTCTACATGTCCATACTTGTTACAAGAATAACATCTCATGTGTCCAGAGAAATAAGCATAAGAATCATAATGAGTATTTCTACTCTTTCTCCTTTTGCACTCAACTACTTTATGTCCATACATGTTACATGAGAAACAATATCCCCTGAAGAAACTAGAGTACCTTTTTGAGTAGAACCTGCTTGTTTGTGGTTGAAATGATCTGCTCCTGCAATTTGCTGCAACATGCCCATAATTATGACATTTAAAACATTCAACATTCTTGAACGAATTCCTTTGAGAATTCATGATTGTTGATCGATCTTTTTTTTCTTTCAACACTTCAGGTTTTGTATTGACATCCTCTGAATTTTTAGCACTTCCTTGTGAGCTAGATTCACCTTTAACAGTTTCATGGAAACCAAGACCAAGTTTGATAGCAGGAGACCTTTGATTACTCAGAATTTTGTCCAAAGTGTTAGTACTATCTTGAAACCTCAAAAGTTTAACCTTTTCTTCTAATTTACCTTTGAGAATGTTTACCTCAACCTCCAAGGCTTGACATTGCTTTGTCATGCTTTCTTCTTTCCTTTTTCCATCTTCTACTTGATCCTTCAGATTTAGGATCTCTTCTTTCAACCAATTTTCATTTTCTTCACATGTTTGTTCTAGCTCTTCATTCTTCTTATTTGATTTTTCCAGATCTTCTTTGAGAGAGATGATTTCTGCTTCAAGGCCTTCCTTTTCAAATGATTGTAGAGGTTCCTTATTTTTCTTACTTGATGCTTCTAAATCTTCCTGAAGACAAATGATTGCAGCTTCAAGTCCTTCATTCTTCTTGCTTGATTTTTCAAGATCTGCTTCTAGATCCTTAATTCGATTGGATGCATAAGTATGAAACCTTTGATACTTGTCCACCTGTCCATTCAGCATTTCTATTTGATCTTTCATTTGAGAGGTCATCTCTTTGTAAATAGCTTCTTGCTTAGTAGTTGAACTTTGTAGTTCTTCAAATTTAGTCTTGAGAGCTTCCACAACTTTACTATCTTCACTATTGTTTGCACAAAGAAGATTGCAAGGGCCCAAATCACTATCATATTCATCTTCTTCAATTTTCTGAGATATCTCCTTGCTTCGAGTAGCCTTCTTCTTTTTCTTCTTAGCCATGAGCACTTTCAGATCTTGGTCAGAATCTTCTTCATCTTCACTGGACACTTCATCATCATCTTCTTTTGCATAATAACTCTTTCTCTTTTCAAATTGTTTCCCTTTACCATGATTTTCTCTATAAGGAACATTTAGCAGCATAGTGACCAACTTTTCCACACTCAAAACATTTGAAGGGAAGCTTACCCTTGAATCTTCCAGTACCTAGTTGGAGATTTCTCACGAAATTCGCTTCTTCTTCATCGGATATATAGCTGGATTCTTTGACAACTTCCTTTTCCTTTCCTTTTGTAGATGCCTTAAAAGCAGCTTCTCTTATTTGAGAAGGACCTTCTTGTCTCATTTCAAAAGCAGTCAGAGTACCATGTAATTGAACAATAGTAAGCGTTTGCAGATCTTGCCTTTCTTCAATAGCTGAAACTTTAGAGTCAAATTTTGAAGTCAAGGATCTTAAGACCTTTCCACCAGAGTAGTATCAGTTATGGTTTCACCCAAATTTCTCATTCGATTTACAATATCATCCAGACGAAGAAAGAAACTGGCAACACTCTCATCACTACGCATCTTCAAATTTTCATATTCAATTCTAAGAGTTTGGAGTTTTGCACTTTTTACCTTTGTGTCTCCTTCATAGCTTAGAATGATTTTGTCCCATATTTCTTTTGCTGAATGTAGCTGCATCACTTTAGCAAATTCTGATTCAGACATGCTTCCTAATAAGACATTTACTGCTTTGGCATTGATTTCATACTTCTTCCTTTCTGCTGCATCAGTAGGAATACTTGCCGGGTATTGATAACCTTCTTCCACAATTGCCATACATCTACACCAAGACTTTGCAGATATGCTTTTGTTCGTACCTTCCAGAATATCAGATTTCTTCCATTGAATAGAGGTGGCTTTATAGACATCACTCCTTCTTGACTTCCCATTGCGACGGATCTCCTTCAAGCGATCAAGCTTCTGCAGAAGGACCTCGCTCCGATACCAATTGTTGGGAAAAATACTGAGAGGGGGGGGGGTGAATCAGTATTTACTGCATAATCAAATATTTTTACTTTTTCATTCCTTAAAACCCATACGCTACTTTCCTTCAGTAAACTAGCGTATATACGCAGATCCCCTTTATTAAACTAGCGTATACACAGAGATATAGATATGTCATTAAATCTTCACTCCTATTATTCCATCATTCTTTCATCAGTTGATTAATAAACAGTAAACATGTGCAGTAAGAACAGAATAATCCATCACACAAAGCATCACACATGAACACCAGGATTTTTAGGTGGAAACCCAAATCGGGAGAAAACCACCGCTGCAGTTGCTCAGCCTTCAATATTTTATTATAGAGAAAACATCTTACAACATATGTGCTGGCGCAGACTTGACCAGCACGCAGGCACCCCCCTGCGCTCGTTTACCAGCCTCTCCTGGAAGGGAGCTACGACCCCCTGACTCGTTTACCAGCCTCTCCTGGAAGGGAGCTACGACCCCCCGATCTCGTTTACCAGCCTCACCTGGAAGGGAGCTACAACCCCCTGACCGAAGGCTACAACCTTCAGCACCACCTTGGACCACGTTTCATCAATTTTCACACTGGATCCAACAACTTCAATAGAACACCACTTGCAGGCCACATTTCATCATATTTTCATACTGGACCCTTTCCATACTTTTAAGCACAAACATACATCACCAACAGATACTTATCAACACAGATCAGATAGTAGAAACACAGCAGAACAGATCAGATATTTCATACCCCATGCTTCAACAAACCCTAGTTTGCATACGCGCTTTCACTTCACTGATGTCGCGTATATACGCGCTTCCGTCCACACAAATCAGCGTATACCTCTGTATGTATTTCATTGCGCATACGCGCTTTATCTTCAGCGAAGCCGCGTATATATGCGCTTCCTCTTCGGCGAAGTAGCGTATAGATCTTCAACCATCATAGAGCAGCATACTTCTTCAGATCAGACATTCAGTTCAGATTTACCCTTTTACTTCAGACATATGTTCGCCTCATTTCAAATCTAAGCCTTCCATAAACAGATCTAGCAAATACAGATACATTTCAGATCTAGAAATCCCACTTCATCATTTCTTCATAGGTGCATCATAGATTCAGATCTATCATCAAACCTTTACCCTTTCCATACAGATATACTTCACAGAGAAGTATTCATTCAAGCTTAGACATCTTGCACCCACACTCATGATTTGCACAATGAATTTCTTCTCCTTATATAGGTTTATCCTTTTTCAATACCACGGGTCAAATCAATACCATGAGCCTTCAATACCACGGGCCAAAGCAATACCATGAGCCTTCAATACCACGAGCCAAATCAATACCATGAGTCTTCAATACCACGGGCCCCTGTTTTTGCACTTTTTGAGCGCTTTTTCACATACGCGACTTCTCACGTTCTTTCCCGCGTGCATACGCGACTTCCCCTAGACATATCCGCGTATACCTAGAGACAGACTCTTTTTCATCATAGAATTAGCACATGATGAATTCCTTTCTTCATTGCCTTCTGTTCACACTGTAGATACATCAGATTTCCTTCATCAAGGACATATTCTATCAAGCACAACTTCATCAAGTAAGTTGTCATCATCTTCATCAAGTGGGTTGTCTTTCAAGGACAACACTCAGCATCATATTGTCAACAAACATCATATCATATCAGATTTACATCATTTACCAAGTCCATCAAGTCAAGAATAACTTCATCAGGTGGTTTGCCATCAAGGACAACACATGTCAACAGTCGCATGTCTTCATCTTCATTCAGTGGGTTGCCATCAAGGACAACACTCTGCATCATATTGCCAACACATTGTGAGCAAGAATGTTCAGTTCATTGAAGAGGAAGCTTGGGATGGAAGCATAGAGAAAACAGTGAATGTTAAACACTGTTTATCTCATGATGAAAATGAAGATGAGTTGGCTGAAATACATCCCCAAACAGCAACACCAACAAGAGAGCAGCAAAGCACACCCTTGAGGAGAAATGACAGTGCTTCTCCAAGCACACCACAAGGAGGAAATTCAAGTGCTTCTTCAAGCATTTGTACACCTACTGAAAGAGGTAAGAAATTCAAAAGTTTGAGAGAAATTTATGAACAAGATATAGCTAATGAAGGTATCAATTCTTTGTTTGCTTTATATTGTCATGTTGATGATCCTGTTCATTTCGAAGAAGCCATCAAGGATAAGAAATGGATAGAAGCTATGGATGAGGAAATAAATGCCATAGAAAGGAACAAGACTTGGGATTTGGTTGAACTCCCAAAAGGTAAAGATGTCATTGGTGTTAAATGGGTCTACAAGACCAAGAGTAATGCTGAAGGCAAGATAGAGAGACACAAGGCAAGGCTTGTTGTCAAAGGCTATAAGCAGAAGCATGGCATATATTATGAGGAAACTTTCGCACCGGTTGCAAGAATGGAAACCGTGAGAGTAGTGTTGTCCATAGCAGCACAAAAAAAATGGAAAGTTTACCAAATGGACGTGAAGTCAGCATTTCTGAATGGAGTGTTAATGGAAGAGGTTTACATTGATCAACCTCTCGGTTATGAAAAGAAAGGCCAAGAGCACAAGGTATGCAAACTGAAGAAAGCTCTTTATGGGCTGAAGCAAGCGCCAAGAGCGTGGTACAGTAGGATAGATTCATATCTACTGGAAAATGGTTTTGAAAAGTGTGAGGGAGAACCCACCCTCTACATCAAAGAACAAGACGGTAAAATCTTGATTGTAGTCTTGTATGTTGATGATGTTATTTTTACAGGTAATGATGATTGCCTTATTGAACATTTCAAAACAGTCATGAAGGAAGAATTTGAAATGACTGACATGGGTTTGCTGAGATACTTCTTGGGAATAGAAGTAGAACAAGATGAAAGTGGGATTTTCATCTCACAGGCAAAGTATGTTAATGAGGTTCTTGAAAGATTTAACATGCAGGAAAGCAAAGCAGCAATCACTCCCACAGTGATGGGATTAAAACTCAGCAGAGAGGACAGCAGCAAGGATTTTGATCCTAGTTTATACAAGAGCATAGTTGGCAGCCTCATGTATTTGACTGCAACTAGGCCGGACATAATGCATGCTGTTAGTTTGATTTCCAGGTTCATGGAAAAGCCAAAGGATGCACATTGGCAAGCAGCAAAAAGAATTTTGAGGTATGTTAAAGGTACTAAAAGGTTTGGTATTTTTTATACTACTTCAGAAAATTCAGATTTAGTTGGATACACTGATAGTGATTGGGCTGGAAGTGTAGATGATCGGAAGAGCACTTCCGGTTATGTTTTTCATATGGGTTCAGGAGCCATTTCATGGGCTTCTAAGAAACAACCCATCGTAGCATTGTCTACAGCAGAAGCAGAGTATGTGGCAGCTACAGCAGCAGCGTGTCAAGCAGTTTGGATGCGGAAAATGTTGAGAAGCTTATGTCAAGAACAGGTAAAAGGGACAGTGATATTTTGTGACAATAGCTCAGCTATTGCATTGTCTAAAAATTTAGTTTTTCATAAGAGGACAAAGCACATTGACACCAAGTTTCATTTCATACGGGAATTGGTTAGCAATGGCGAGATTGTTTTGCAGCATTGCAGAACGGAGGATCAATTTGCTGATATCCTCACAAAGCCACTTGCGCAGAAAAGCTTTGAATATTTCAGAAAATGTTTGGGTATGCAAGAAAACCCAGCAGTGGAAATTAAGGGGGAGTGTTGGAATGTAATTTCCCATCGCTCAGATCAGGTTGGCGGCAGCATGGTGATCAGTTGCAGGCGGGAGCGCGGAAAACAGGTTGATCGGCGTGGAGTTAAACCGACAGCAAGTTGATGAAGATCGACGGTTTACGGGGGTATAAACAGTTCGACGGTTAACAAGATGGTACCCCCCGCAGTTGACCAGCCATGGGGGCATTGACCACAAACGAGTGGCTATGGTTTATTACGGGGGGTCACCCATTTGATGGGTACGGCCAGAACCATACCCCCCGCAACCACCAGTTTGAGGTGGCTCCGCCACATGCGCTCAACGCGCCACCAATCCGCCACCACCGCGGAAAATTCATTGCAGTCACCAAATTCAAAATTGGACATAAATCTTTTGAAGCGGTGCTGACAGATTTTAATGAGGCCATTTATGAATTTTTATAAGCGGTGAATTTTGGCAATTTGTCAACGAATGACATTTAATGAAGTTTAGATATTTTGTCTATAAATATATAGAACAGAATATTAATTTTTTTGTTGTTGCTGAGATATAGAACAGTGAAGTTCTATTTTTATGTAATACGCACAGCAGTGCTTTGAGTTTTTTTTTTTAAAAACAGAGAGTGCAGATTTAAATTATACACAATAGCAGTATTATTTTTAATCAGACAGAGATAGTGAAGTTTTTTTTTACACAGAGTGTAAAATCTGATTTACACAGAGAAAGGTGTTTAATTTAAATTTTCTCGTGTGATACGTAGAAGAATGTTTTATTTCCGAACCGTGTTTGCAAATACTAGATTTTTATTGTAATTCCTCCGTAGTTGAGGAAGAATTGTAACAAGTTTTTTACTGAATAGAATTTTTTTATGAGAAAAATCTATCACTGTGTCTGCAAATTTTTTAAATCTTTTCTCTGTGTTAGAGAGGGAGTTTATTCTCCATTTTTAAATTCTGGAATTTGCAATATTCCAAGGAGATCGAAACTATCTCCTAGAAAATAAAAACTAAGTCTAAAGTAAGACACACATTCTCCATTAATTTCAACTTATCTATAACTTTGCAGAGGAGAAAAGGCATAATCTGTTACATAAATAAAACAACATAAACTCTAAACTTGACTAGATTACAATAAACACATTAACTCTTTACTAAACCAATGTTAACTTCAACATGCTAACACTCACTAGATTTAAAAAACATGATAACACTCCCTAACTTTAACATTTCCCCAAATAAAACTAAATTCTAACTCACATGCACTTATTCAATTAACTCACAGTCTAAATTTGAATGCTCTGCACACATGAGAAATTAGCTATTTCCAACACTTAAATAAGCCCTAGTGAACACAGAAGGATTATTGGTTAACAACGGATACCGACTATAAGTAAAATATTCAAAGAATACAAACGTTATTGTTGGAGATCATGCACAACAAAACAATTAAATACGCAGCAAATAAATCATGCACAAGAAGACACAGTGATTTTACCGTGGTTCACCCAAACCTCCTGGGCTACGTCCACACAACAGGGCATTGGCAATCCTTTATTAATGAACAGGAGATTACAT